>RJWM01016180.1:0-46094 GCA_004363535.1 Dasyprocta punctata | reverse complement strand
TGTTTTCCTGTTTTTGCTTTGATTTGCTGAATGCTACATTTTCATGACTTAACTAATAAGCTATGCAAGGAAACATAATCAGAGGAACCCCAGGAGCCAGCAAGAGGTAATAAAAAAATCAGAAATGTTTAAATTCGAAAAGGACTTACTACAGCGAAAGACACATTGCCAAGAAGGAAGGCATAAATGGGGCTGAGTGAGAAGGTGTGTTTTGAATATTTTGAGGAGGATTAATGGCAATGTGTTTTTTTGCTTTAATACTTTTTCTTTAATCAATTAAGCATTTGTTGTATTTTTTTAATCATTCCCCATTAGTCAGCCATTGATACCAATTTCTGCCAAATAAAAACATGAGTGTATCATCACGTCACCCACCTTAACTCCCTGGATCACTACTGCGTGACTTCTGGCTCCTGCCAGCATCAAAATGGCCAAGGAAGGTAAACATTTTCAATCTGTTCAGGTTGTCGAGGCAGCCACGACAGAGCAACTGAAGACACTCATGTAAGAGGACCCCAGAGCTGCTTCGGAAAGTGGCGAGAAAGGTGGGGTGCATGTGTTGGAAGGAGAGGAATTCAGGCGATGTGTCTCTGCTGTGACAAATGTCCCACTGTAGTTCTGCGGACACCTTGTCCTAATCTGCTGGAACCGGTCCCCGCTCTGGCAGAGAAGGTAAATTCCACCCGGCCCTGGTTCGCCATTGCGATGCTTATTTCGGCAAATGTGCTCGCGTGCTGCGCTTCCCTACCATGTTTACTACACGGCTTTTGCTTGGGTTGCGAGTTTGCATTTTTTAAACATCAGCGTGGAAAAGTAAGGCCGTGACCAGGAGTGAGGACCTGGAGTCAGGCAGCCGGGGCTCCTCTTTCCGAGCTCCCTGGCTCGGTTTCCTTCTCTTTAAAGCGGAGCTGGCCGGGCCTTTGTGCAGTCCCTGCGGCTTCCACACAGCATCACCGTTGCAGACTGCGCAACTTAAAAAGGAAGTGACCGCATTTCACATCGCTCAGAGGCCGGGAGCTCCTTGCCGAGGGGCAGTGTCTGGTGGCTTCATGGAGACTCTCAGTCGCAGGTGGGGGCGGCCTCACAGGGCCACACAGCAGGCTGGCTGCCTCGGGTCGCTCTTCCTCCTCTGGTGCCACGCAGGCGATTGGGCCCCTCACACGCCCTCACAGGATCCTGCCCGGGCCGTGCCTTTGGAAACCAGAACCTCATTCGTGTATGACTCTGAGCTTTGGAGTGGGGAAGCCCCTAGTCTGTGGCCGATGGCGATATCTATCGTACATGTTGTCTGATTATTAGACGTATGTGGTATGACTGAATACACAATGGTACAAGCCAGGACTGCCCTACTGCAGTGGGCCCCAGGTGGGAAGACAGGGGTGATACTGTCCCCAGAATCAGCCCCTTAGGTCATTCTGTCTATCACAACATGGAGGGTGGGCGCCAGCCAAGGCAGACGGCAGACAAGGTGCTGTCCAGCATCCTACCCGGCACTCCGTGAGGGCTCTTCTGCCCCCAGATATCGACAGTACTGGGATCTGAATCATAGAAAGAGGGACTCATTTTACAGAGTATGAAAATGAGTGAGAAGTAGTAATTATAACAGCTAAACGCTGATGTGCTTCAGTTTTGTAAAACTTTAACTCACTAAACAAAATATGCTCAGTAGAACATTCTGGTTCCCTTTTCTTGCTTTGGGTGGTCACCTCGTTTCTGCTAAAGATTATTTGACTCCCAGGTGAGCATTGTCACAGAGAGTGACCTTGTGCATCTTAGGGGAGTCAGGGTGAGAGTTCTGGAAATGCTTCCTCTCTGAAACCTGTGACTCATTAAGAAAGTGTTTCTTCTTGGTAGAAAAGTAACTCTGGACACAGACCAGGGCCTGGAACCCTCCCGTGTCAGAAGGAGGAGACTTCGTGGCACAGACAGCACCGAGGATGGCCTCCTCCTCTGTCCCCAAAGCTGTGGTGCTGTTTTAATGAAACCACTCAGCAAAATCAACTGTGAAGCCAGAGTTAGCCTCTACCCCATGCAGACAAACAGGAAGCACTCTAGTGCTCGTTATTATTTTTATTCATTTCAGTTCTTTATGTTGTTCTTAATTGCGTTTTTCTATATATCTCAATGACTAGAAAATTTTCAATTTTTAAAAAATAAAACCTTGACATATTGATGAAAGTTGTTTCCTCAGGCTTGCATGGGAGTCTGCTGCCATGGGGCTCTGCACCCCCAGATTGCTGTCACCGAGTTAGTGCTCCTCAGCTGAGTGTGGCAGGGCTCAGGGCCAGGGACGCAGCCAGGACCGAGTTCAAGAGCTGGGCTTCCAGGGTGGGGGAGGAAGAGCGAAGGGCAGGCACTGGGGAGTGGACTGTGCAAACTGACTTACGTGCCCTGCAATCCCCCAAAATATGGCACTGCTGGGAAAGACCGGGCAAGGGAGGTGACAGCGGAATGGAAATGTCCAAGACAGTTACGGGCACAGACAAATCAGCCAAAGAGAAAGCCGTCAGTCTGCATAGCCAGTTTTGAAAAAAATGAAAAAATGGATAGAAAGAAAGAAAGAAACAAAAAGTAACTGAAAGCCTCAGGCTTTCTAGACCTGAGCTAAACTCATTGCTTATCAGAGCAACGGCTTTAGACCGGGTTTCTTCCCATGTAATAAGGGGATTCCTCTAAGTGGAATCTTCTCTCATGATTCCATTACTCAGACTGAACCTCCGGCCTAAGGACACGCACGTCACAGAGGCCCGAGCAAAAGTCCTGCTTTGGTGCCGCAGAGCGCAGACTTCCCAAGGCGAGGCCTGGGCCGGAGGAGCAGGAGTGTGGCGTGGCCATGGTGTTTCACAGGGAGGGTTAACAAAACTCGGGCTGGAGCCCGAAAACTGAAGCAAAGCATCTTTGGGGCAAAACGGCGCTTGGCTCAAGATCTGGGTGCTTCCTTGTGCCAAGTGAGATGCAAACTGTGATGAAAGCCAAGGAAACAGTGGAAAGTGATTTTCTCTATTTTTGAACAAAAAAGGTATACATTATCTTCATAGACTGTACAGAATTTAAAATCTCAGAAGAACAATAAATTCAGCAGGATGGCTGATAGCTGCCATGTTCAAAAACAAGTGAGTCTTCATCTTGTTCATGGTGAATTCCTATCTGTGTTTACCTTGAATCCATACTGGTCTCTGCTTCGGAACATGAACTTAAGTATTCAAGCATACATGGGAGCACCTGCCTGCACGTCCCCCGATGCTTCGGCATGACTTGCATTGCCAGCAGAAGGGAGCTGGGTGACCTCGGACACTTCCCAGCACTGGGACGTGGGGCATCCTGCCCCAGGCTGCAGGCTGACTATGCACACCAGCTGGGAGGCATCACAGCAAGGCCACGTGGGCAGGATTTACCAGGCCTGCTCCACAAAGGGGCAGTGAGAGCCGTCACGAGCAGGACGAGCCGCGCTGCAAACACGGTTCTGGCTTTGGCGAAGTAACGCTATGCGCTCTTGGAAGAAGAAAGGGCCACGCACCTCCCACCGCGCTGAGTCCATGGGGCTGGCGGGGCTCCCTGTCTGCACTCTTTTTCTCCATGACTTTCGTTCAGTGAAATGCCACGCACATGGTTATTCTCGGCCAGTCCTGTTTCAACGCTGGGCTCTGGGTTCCTGGTAGACTACGCAAAGCATCTGTTTCCCAAGACTGCGTGTTGAGAACACTTTTTACCTTGCTAACGCTGCTTTCCAATCAAAGAGAGCCTGGGGTCAGGCTGATCAACAGGTGGAAACATTATCCGAGCCATTCCTCTGGGTGCCTGCAGATTGAGTCTGGGGACCAGGACCTCTGCAGCGTCACATGTCTCCCAGAGCCTGCTGCCCCGTACCTGCTGGTGCTCCCTACATGCTCCAGGCTTTGATTTGATCTCCTGGTAAATATATACTCAAGACTCGAATAATTTACTGCACTTATGTGAACAGAACGTCCAGTTTGAAAAACAAATGCAGAGAAAAATGAAAATAAACATAAAGCTGACAGATTTTAACCAGAGATTTTCATAAGTGCACAGTAACTAGTAATCTGTCGTCATCATCTTTGCTATGACATTTCTTTGGAGGTCACATAAACAAGTAATATTAGCCTCCCATCCAGTTCAAAGCTCTGAGGAGCCAGTCAAGACTGGAATCTCGGCGGCCTGCCAGTGCTGCTGGGTCTGTTCCAACTTCCCTGCAACAGCCACACAGAGAGAAAGGTAGCAAATAAATCAACACCACTCTTCAAGTTTGTGCTTAGCAGCAGCTCAATCCAGTGTCTTAATTAATGCTTCAATTAATGCTTACATGCAGGGAAGAGCCCACTTAGCACCTTAGCAATGGCTCCACCATGCTTGGGTGGGCAGAGGGGGAACTCAGTGTGTGTCGGGAAATTTAAGCTTTATGCTAGAGAAGGGCATCTCTGCTGTCCCGAATCTGCATCCCAGCAGTGACATTGATCTCTACAGGTAGCTTCTGCCAAAGAGAGTGCTGTTCATTTCACTCAGCATCATAAGTTTGATGCTGTAAGTGCTAAAATATCAGAAGTGTGCGTGCGTGTGTGTGTGTGTGTGTGTGTGCATATGTGTGATACTGGGGTTCCATTAATCAGCAAAATTACTGTTGATAACGGTCTCTCATTAGAGTTGATTCTATTGAAAAATTGGCACTCACCATATTACGTAGCCCTACTGTCCCAAGGCTCCCCTTCCACTCTGGTTTCTTCTTCAAAGCCTTCTCAGAAGGTTACCAACCAAAGTCACTGTCTGACTTTCTTTCTGTTACATACTCTCCTGTCCTTAGGGCATCTTATCTTCTCTGTCCATCCATTCAGTAATGTAGACAGGTCAAAGCTCTGAGTTCTTTGTGGAGCTCTGCTATATATATGTGTGTATATATATATATATATATATATATATATATATATAGAGAGAGAGAGAGAGAGAGAGAGAGAAAGAGAGAGAGAGCACTTGAGCATAAACAAAATTAGCCATATTTAACATGGAGTAATTGAAAATATTTTGGAGACATGTTCCAATGGTGCATGAACAGGCAAGAAGACTCCTGTCCTTTGTTCCCTCACAGAGGGTGCCTGAAGCTTGATCTATAAATTTACTTTCATCTTTGGAGCCAAAGGATTTTTCATTATCTGCTGCCAATTCTAAAGATGATGGAATTTACTTCTACAATGTATCTACATCTGCTACAAGTAAACCTTTCATACAAAACCTGGTCAGAAAATGTCAAGAAGTAAAGAGCGAGGGCTTCATCAAGCTCACGGAATTGTTTAAGCTAAGCCCTTTAGGCTTGCTTTTCCCATATCCTGGTTATGAGGTGTGCGGGAACTGTCAACCCTCACCAGCAACACATTCTTCAGAGGGATCAGCAGGAGAAGCTAGGACTTAGCAGAACACATTGGCTTTGATCAGGGCACAGATCCACCTGTGGACTGCAAGGGGAGGAAAGCTTCACAGACAGGATGCATTTTAGGGTAGACTTTGAATGATGAATAGGATTTAGCTAATCGGACATGGCTACCAAAGGCACTCCAGGTCGGTGGGCAAAACACCAGAGCAGACCCTGTGGGTAGTCAAGGGTCCATAGGAACCTCACAGGTGGTGCAGTTGGGAGGGTGAGGTGAGCCTCAGAGTGTAGAAAGCCAAAAACAAAGGATGTATGATTTCATGTTTATATTGGATTGACACACGTGTATCTGTGTTCATGTATTCATCACATGCACACACAGATTTCCAAGGAAAGCACACAGATTAGTCAGTCTGCCTGACACAGGTACCAAATACTTAACACCTAAAACTTAAAGGAAGATGGGTTTATTTTTGGTTCATGGTTTTGGAGATTCCAGTCCATGGTCAATTTGCTCAAAGGCAAAAAACATAGTAGAAGGGCATAGTGGAGAAAAGCTGGTCAACTCATGACATCCAGGAAACAGAGAGCAGGGATAGGGTCAAGAAGAAAAAAGCCTGGGGACCAGATCCACTCCCCAAGGTCGTGCTCTTCTGACCTACTACCTCTAGATAGGTCCTATCTCCTAATAGCGCTTTGAACTATGAACTGTGCATTAAACCACTCCTCAGGAGCCTGGTAACCAAGTCAAGTTGACAATCAAGATTAACAAGCTCTGCACGTCTTCACTGAGGAGGTAAATGGAAAGTACCAGGAGCATGAGCTATTCCTATTCCACAGGATGGGTGGGAAGGAGGAGAGTATTGCAAAAGCCGGTGAGATGAAAGGGAGAAGAGAGAAACACTGGGAGAAGAAAGGAGAAAGACAGCGAATATGAGAAGCTACCACAGATAAAGCTGGAATAGGACACTAGCACTGGGAGGGCAGGCGCTTGTCACGTGCTGCGCTTGTGGCTTTCTGTAAGGACAGCTGTGACCAGAAGACTAAACAGAGTTGCCACAGTAGCAACAGACATGATCCAACATGCATTCTAATGGAAATAGAAACTGAACTGAAAATGAGCATTTGAAGATATAAAGGATTATATATGTACTACATTTAAATCCTGGAAATGTGGAAATGGGGACATCCAAATTGGAAAATTGAGAGAGGTAAGACATTTGATAAAAGAAAACAAAAGAAAATGAATTTGGGATTAGACGGTTTAAGCGATGATTTGCAGCCATGTCCAGCTGCCATTTTTCCTCGATGAGCTACCTTCCAGATACCTCGGTCGATATTCAGAGTAGACTGGAGAATGTTTCATCTGGAGTGACATCCGAAGCCTTGAAAGTTTCTGGGCTTCAAAAGGAGAGGGTGCTGCATGCAGAGAAAATAGACTGGATGGCTGAAACCTGAGGTCCCAGGAGCAAGGGACAGGGGGACAGTGAAAAGTATAGCAGAGGCCACCAGCCCATGCCAGATGGCTCATGGTAACCAAGAGCCGAGGCAGGTGGAGTTAGAGTGGGCTGCCACCTGTCGTGTGTGCGTGCGTGCATGCGTGCGTGTGTGTGTGTGTGTAATTACTGAGTGATCTCTCACTGACCCACTTTACCAAGAGTACAACTCATTAAATGCATATTTTTTATAAGCACTTCTATTACCTGTTCATCATCTAATTTATCTTCCAGAGGTTTCAAACAAATTAGGAATATGTAACAATATCAAAATTCATCTTGAAGAAGGCTCATCAGCCTTCGGCTGGAGTGGCTGCTGTGCCGCACAGTGGAGATGGCACAATGCCCTCCTTGCCCTCCAAAGAGCACCGGCTGGTGGAGCCACAGCGCAGGCCTGGCCACCTTCCCTGTGTCTCAGCTCTCGTATGTTGCTGCTTATTTCAGCATACGTCAGTGGAGAGCTTGCATTTATAGTAAAGCCCTCAAAGTCGAAGCCAGTTTGCAATCAGATGGAAAAATGGGGAACTCTGGAGAACTTTGAGAGTGGAAAGAGGAGGAGATGGTGGGATCTAGACCCGAGTGCCACACACTCTGCGAGGGACAGTCGCTTGCTCGACCACGTACACACCAACTTCTCCCTGTCCCTGATGCCAGACCTGGTGCCCACCCTGCTCCTGAATTCCTTGCAGTCATCGGAGGCAAGGACAGCGTGTGTCTCAATTCCACATTTGTATTTCTGGCCTGCGCAGGGCAGGGCTGTGTCTCATCATCTCTTTACCCTTGAGAGAAAACAAGCACTTGTGGAACATTGTGAAATAAATGAAGGCAGCCAGGTCCACACCTCCTGAGGACATCAAGGGCTGAGTCAGAGGAAAGGTGTTAGATGTGATGACAATTAGAAAAGAAAAAAGCGGTGGCTAATAGAAGGGAAGTCATGCCAGGCATTGTTCTAAATGCTCCAGTCAAGTGACCTCTTGAAGCTTCATAGCTTTCTATCCATGAAGAACCATTTTCCTCCCCACTTTCGCAATGAGGAAATCAAGGCCCTGAGACACCTGGGTCCATGCCTAGATGAACAAGGCTAATGAGGAGCCCAGGGCATTTAGACTCACGCTGGACTCAGCTGCTCGAGCGAAGGTCGACACTGAGTTTCACACTCTATCAGTTTGAGAGATTCAGCCCCCTAAGGGACAAACAATCTCCTGACACAGACATCCCGGAAAGTTCATTATTTTGAGTGTTACTGAGCAGTGCAGAGCACTATGCTGTTTGATTTGCCTCAGTTCACAGTCAACTATTTAACCCACCCAACTACCACTGAACAGTAGGTGGCAAAAGCATTTCCAGCGCTGGAGAAAGACTCCCAAGAGGCTGGGTTCCAACTGCGTCTTGGCCAGTTTCCTAGTTCATAAAGAAACAGGTTGAGTGTCAAGAAGAACTTGTCTATGATGACCTCTCCGTCCATTGCCGGAGGGCTCTGATGGTGGGGCCCACTCTCAGCCCAGGGCCGGAGGACTTCCTAGGGAGACAAGAGAAATAAAACAGGGAAGAGGATGCATAAGCCCACCCTGTGGTGAAACTCACACCGACGCAGGGAATGTAGGCAAAGCCCCTGCTGCCAATATCTGGCTTTTCCAGAATAATCCTGGACTGTCCCCGAAATTATCATGCATGCAGAAGGCGACTGGCTCACAGGGGCGCTGTGCTCACCAGGGGAGCCATCCATGGACAGGAGCCTGACTGTGCTATCCGTGGACAGGACCCTGGGGGAGGCGGTCACCGCGGTGTGACCTGGAAGGGTGAGCTCCTGCCCCAGCTCCTCCCTTCTCCCTGCCTCCCCGCTGCATGGGGTGAGCAGCTCTCCTCCTCCACACCCTTTGGCCAAGCCGTCTCTTTCCTGAACCCAGCCCAACACAGACTGAATCAGAATAACCCGGTGCTGTAAGCCCTTGTTATCTTGTCCCATTAATGGGAAAGTGAGTGACACATTCACTTCCAGCTTCTCACTCCAGGCCTCTGTCCTTGTATTCTAGCTTCATTATTCCCTTTCAGATCAAGAGGGACTTTACATTTCAAGCAGTCAAGAGGGTATTTCCAAGAGGAAACCGAGCTGAGAGTCCTGCCCCATCCTCTTAAAAGTGAGCAGGGTGGGACCCACAAGGGGAAGGGAGTCAGAACTGAGTTTGCCCGACCAGGAGCAGCCCCCGGGGCCGAGCTTGCAGGCTGTGCAGTTCACTTCCCACAGCCCTTGCAGACCAGCGCAGAAATGGTGCAAGGACCAGGTTCTCCCCAGAAGCCTGGGGAAATGAGGGTCCTCTTTGTGCAAGAAGCGTTGCTGCTGGTTTTCAAGGCAGTTGAAATCAGGCTGCAAAAAAGTACCCTTCGTATCTGTCTATTTACTGTATTTGCTTGCCTCTAATTAACCAACCTTTCCATCTGGTCGTTTTGATCATGTGCAGGTTTTAAACCCATATTACTGCTAGTTCCTCTTTCTAACTCAGATCGATGCACCTTTAAATTGGTGCCTGACCCTGTGGACACGGTGTGGTCCAGGCTCAGGGGCTGAGCCCCTAGTGGGCAGGCCAGGTGGGACAGCCTCGCTCATCAGATGTCTCCCCTGCACCCTGGGGAGGAGCAAGGAGGCTCCCAGACTTCCCCCTGGGGCATCCCAAACGTCTCCAGGTGGGGACTCTGCAGGCAGACCGTGGTTTCCTGTCTCACTCTCTGCCCTCCTGTTGAATTTTCTGTCCTCGTCAGTGGCTCTGTGCAGGCAGCAGTCACCAAGACCCCATGGGAGGGGTGTCTGTCCTCCCCAGATGGCTACAAGGCAGCTGGTCTTCGAGGATGGAGTTGGGCCCAAGAGCAGCTTAGAACCCTAAAACCTCAGGGTCCTCCTCACCCCACTTCCCATGACCTGAGCCCCTGTTTGTGTTTGGTCACAGTAGCTGCGGGCCAGCAGCACAGCTGGACAGGGGAGAAGAAAAGCTAGGGAAGGGGAAGTCACAGAGCTCCTTCCAGCTTAGGCAGCGCCATCACCCAGCAGTGCGAAGGAGCCGAGGAAGGACCCGGGCGGCCTGCGGTCAGAGTGCACACGTGCGTGAGGGCGTGCACGTGTCTGTGTGCCTGTGCTCGTATGTGTGCTTTCCTGCAACCACAGGGAGCTACTGTGGAAGAGCAAGCATTTCAACAAGATTAAGGACACAACCCAGGCAAATCGTGAGGAGAGGGACACTCAACAGGAAGTGCCCGGTGTCTGGAGAGGAAGTGGAGCCACTGGGAGAGAAAGGAGGGTAAAACCGGAGGAGAGCAGGGAGCTGGGGGAAGGAAGCAGGCGGGCTCACGGGCCCTGGGCTTCAGCCACTTCTGCGAACCTGGGCTGGATGAGACAGCGTGGAGACTGCAGTCAGCAGCAGGTGGGAGCGGGAGGCTGGTGGGAGGTCGACTGGGGATCCCTGGAGGCCGGCTGAGCGGGAGCACAGAGCCGGAGGCGGCTGGGGTTACAGAAGCGGGATTTCTTCCTGTGGGCAGATAGGGCACGGACCCCGCTCCCAGTGCAGTGCACCCCTCAACAACCTTGCTCCTGCCTTTTGGCACTGCAGGCCTCCTCTGTCCCCGCAGACACAGGGACCGGGGAAGAGCAGGCCGCAGTGGGGCCCAGGCAGCGCTCTCAGTCAGAGCCCCTCCCACACCAGTCCCCGATCTCTCCCTTCCTCTCGCTCCTTCCCAAGGATTTGGAATCTCTTGCAGGGATGTGGCTTATTGTGGATTCTTGGAAATATGCAAACCACTCCACAGAGCAGGGCAGATTTATAGACCTCTCCAAGGGTTTGGAGCTTCATAGGAGGTGTAAATATTGATGTGTGGGCGACAGTTAAATGGACGAGTGCCTTTTATTGTCATAATAAACTGTTTTGAAGTTTTTCTATAAAATTAAATACAGCAATCACTAGGATAAAGTAGAAGTCTGAGAATGGCCCAGAACAGTTAGACCAGGCCGGCGACACCTGCTCAGCCTGCAGGGGACCGAGGGCGGCCTTGCTTCACAGCTGCCTTAGGGGTGTTTGTGTCCTCTAAACAGTTGGTGTCCCATGTCCTGGGGACCAGGGGTGGACAGGGAGCTGTGTGGTCCCCTCGGCCTTACTGAATCCCACTTCCCCCGACTGGGGAAGATCGGTTAGGCAGCTCTAGCATGCATGCGAGCGTGTGTGTGCATGTGTGCGTGCTTGCGTGTGTGTGTGTGTGTGTGTGTGTGTGTGTGTGGTACTGGAGATGGAACTCTGGGTCTTAGGACTGAGCATCATCTCCAACCCATTTTTATTTTGAGACAGGGTCTTGCTAAATTACTAAATTGTCCAGGCTGGGCTCAAACTTATAACCCTCCTGCCTCGGCCTCTGAGTGCTTGGATTACAGGTATGTGCCACCATGCCCGGCTAGGGGCATCTCTGTTTTGGATGAGCTTACCTATATAATTTCTATTTACCCTAGTGTTCGATAATATTGGCTTTGGAGAGTGACAGGTACCTGAGGGAGTAGTCGAAACAGTGAGCTCCTGGCTTAGGCATGGCCCACCGTCCCCGCAGAAGGTCACACACTGCTTTGTCCCAGACTGGGAAAGTGGCTGTGAGGCTTGAAAAGCAGAGGAACCCAGCCCCACTCCCAACCTTCTCCAGAGACTCCAGTCCTCCACGCAGCACAAGGTCAGGTGGCACTGAGGTTTGAGAGCTGCACACACATTGCCTGCAAGTAAAATAAGCAACGTGCAGGGTGCTTTGTTAAAGGGGCACTGGGCTCTGAGCACTGTGGGCACTGAGGTCTGTGGGCCCCGGGCCCACACCTGCTCCTGCACTGCGCGTCACTCACCGTGTGGTGTGGCCTCCTGGGGAGTCCTGGGGACACTGGAGGTGCCCTGATCTTAAGCTCTTGCTACTGGCTAAGGTCTAGGCTTTGGTCATGGTCACCTCAGCTCTAGGCCACGCCTCCACATGGGTCACACCCTCTGGCTCTGTGCAACAACCTCTGTGACGCTGGATTTACACAACCGAGTCCACTTGCTGCCATGAGCTGCTCCCTGGAAGATTCCAGCTGAGGGTATTCCCCTGGCAGGGGATGCTTAGCTGGTACTCTGCTATTTCCACAATCCCAGCAGAAATCTCTCATCATCTTTCTTCACGCTTTAGTTTTATGCAAAGTTTCTTATCACATAGCTGGTGAAGAGTAGGAACGAATGTAAAATCAGGAGTATCCACATCTCTCCAATGTTTGGGGAAAGTTCCTCTCAGTCCTCCAAGGCTGTGTTTAGTCCTGTCATTGCCTTTCATGTGCTACCCCTTGCAAACTCCCTCTTTCTAATCAATGCAAAGCCAATTTGGAACCGGTTCTCTCCACCTCTTCCAAGGATGCTGTGATGATCAATGCCCTTGTGTGTCAAGTGCTGCACTAGCACATGCTCCAGCTACCAGGGGACTCAGCACCTGCCCCGGTGGGAACAGCACATGGCCACCTCCCCTGCCTCTGAGCACAGGTGCAGCCCCATCTTCTGGGAGTTGGTGGTCTACTGAGTGCTGTGTGAGGGAAACTTCACAGAGAAGTTTACCCTATGTGCATGTGCAATTAAAAATAACCATGGCTACAAAGGTTTCTCATTCACAGACAGAATCAAAAATAGTAGAGAATGCTCCCAGTGAATAAGAGAAGGCAACTCCTTCCTTCATATGTGGAAACACAACACTCACACTGTAGGGTAGCCTGTGGGAGGGACTGTGTTCTCACGCGGATTCCTGTGTAGATGTCCTAAGAGAGGTCTCCACTTCCCAGGGGGCTGAGGAAGTCATGCTGGGTTGGTCACTCCTGGTTCTCTATCCTGTGGACTGAGTGGTCCTGGGTAAGGGCTGTGGACCCCAACAATATGATGCCCAGGAGGACAGTGTGAAGAATGCCTTCTGTTTGAGCCAGCTTTTGCATCACTAAGACCCAACTGCCAACATCCACATTTTAAAGATAAGTGGTTTATTTGGCTCATGGTTTCAGAGGGTTCAGTCTGTGGTGGGCTGGCTCCAAGGTAGGAGCATCATGGTAGAGGGGCTTGGCAGAGGAATGCTGCTTACTTCATGGTGGCCAAGGGGCAGCCAAAGGAACAGTGCAAGAGAGGAAGAGGTGAGGGGCCAGACAGAGACCCCAAGGTCACGCCTCCCTGCCCCATCTGACACACCCAGAAGTGCAGTCTGCAGATCTCCTTGACAGCCCCCAAGTCAATCAAGTTGACAGAACTAAGCTTAAACACCACAAATGTGTACCAGGAGTCACACGGGTCCCCAGCCTGCATTAGGAGACCAGAGCATCTGTAACTACATTCCTGCACTGCCGTCGCCCTCAGAGTGATACAAACCTGCACTTAGGCTATTTAATTTTTCATTAGATTAAATTTTTCAGGGTTTAGAATGAATTAGAATAGATTAACCCATGACAAGAACATAGTTAGGGGTCCATACCATTTTTTATTTCCTTCTCCCTATAATTCCCAAATGTCGACTATGCACATAGTACTTTAGAGGTAACAAACTGCCCACTTTTCCCCAGTCATAGGGAATACGGGTGTGGGCGGAACATTAGCTCTATCTCCTGAGGAACCGGGGAGCATGCTGCCAGGAAGGTTGGTGACTCACGCACAGGAGACCCTCAGTGCAGACACAGGGGCGAGGACGTGGGTTCCACAACTCACAGGACACCGCAGGGAGCTCAGTGCCTAAGCACTGTCCACTGAAGTCCCGCTCTTATTTGTGGTCCAGGCAGGTTATCTTTATACACTTGCCCGGCAGGATGGGCCCCTCCCTGCTGGTTTATCCCCACACAGCACAACATCGCAGGCAGCCACTGCAGACCCCTGCCCGGCATCCAGGAGGACCTGCCCTGGTCAGAGTCAGAGCAGCCCAAACCTGAGCAAACCCCAGGGCACGCTGGGCTCCGCCGGACGTCCACATCAGCACTGACCAGGAAAACAAGGAAACAACTCTGGGCTGGGCAGGCGGCCCCGGTCAGAGACCCCAGGCGGTGGACCACAGAGCAGAGAGAAACATAAGGAGCACGGAGGGTGAGGGAGCAGGGCAGGGAGACAGTGACGAAGAGGTTGGACGAGTACAGCCTGCCAAGGGATGACGGATGGCTCGACCTGAGACTTGGGCTGAAGCTGGGAATGATGCTGCACACCTGGAATCCCAGCACTCAGGAAGGCTGAGGCAGGAGGATCCCAAGTTTGAGCCCAACCTGGGCAACTTAGTGACATTATGAGAACCTTTGTCAAAATAATCAGTCAGTCAATCATTAAGGTCCTGGGTTCAGTCCCAATACAGCAAAAAGGAAAGAAGGAAGGAAAGAAAGTGTTATGGTTTATACGCTGTGTCAAATGATGGCATTCTTTAATGGCTTCAGGAGTTCCTGGAGTTGGCTCTGCAATGTGGTGAGACCTAAAGATACCATGGTCTCTCCTTCTACTTCCGTGGGTTACACTGATAATCCTTGGTGTGAACTGTTTGACCTCATATGCCACGTAGACCCATTTGATTATCCTAATTCACCACTTGTGAGGAGTGAGGAATTTAGTGACTCTGTAGATGAAAGTGTTCAATGTCTTTGGAAGAGTAGAAAATATAATGATGCTGGATGATTGGTATTAGCATCCCTGGACAAATTATTGAAAGAACACGATGAGTTCAAAACGTCCAAGGGAAGTCTAAAGTTTTCTGGTTGTGAGGGCAAACTGATAAAGGAAAATAAGGAGCTCAAGGATTCTATCTCCCAGCTCCAGACACAGATAAGGAATTTAAAAGTTTCTCACTGGTCTTGAAAGAAAATCTCCTCTCTTTTAACCACAAGGCTGAGATTGCAGAAACCCAGACACAGTCCCTTATAATTCAATTGGCTGAACTGCAGCGTAAGTTTTATGCTCAGCCTCGAAGAGTATCTGAAGGAAGGTGAGGGCACTAATTGGAAAGGAAAGGGATCCCATAGACTGGGATGGAGATGTGTGGGAGGGTCCTGAAGAAGCTGGGGAAGTTGAGTTTCTAGATGCTATTGAGATTATTTTGCCAGAGGAAGAGATTTCTCCATCCACTGTGGCAGAGGCCTCACCCCACCCCCTGCCATGGTGGCATCTCCCAGTATGTCTGGGGAAACTAATCCTGCGCGGATCACGCAGGATAAGACTGATGCTCCTCAGGACCCACCCTCACCACCCATCTTTGCCTCTAGGCCCATAGCCAGGCTCAAATCACAGAAGGCTCCTGAGGGTGAGGTACATAGTGTGACCCACGAGGAGGTTCACTACTCTGCCAAAGAACTTCTTGCGTTTTCTAACTCTTCTAAGCAGAGGCCTAATGAACAAGCTTGGGAATGGATTTTATGAGTGTGGGATAATGGTGGAAAAAATATACACCTGGACCTGGCTGAATTTGTTGCTATGGGCCCGCTGAGCAGAGATTCTGAATTTAGTGTTGCCGCTCATGGAGTGAAGACGGGTGTAAATAGTTTATTTGGCTGGTTGGCAGAAGTATGGCTCAAAAGGTGGCCCACTGTGCATGACTTAGAGATGCCTGATATTCCGTGGTTTACTATTGATGAGGGGATTCAGAGGCTTAGGGAGATGGGGATGCTGGAGTGGATCTGTCAAGTTAAACCTAATCCTCCATATTGGAATGACCCAGAAAATATGCCCTTCACCAGCACCTTGGGAAACAGATCTGTGAGGGGAGCACCACCACCCCTGAAGGGCCCTGTTACTGCCTTCTTTGTACGCCAGACCTTACAGTGGGGACTGCGGTTGCTCAATTAGGATATTTAAGGGCAATGGGCTTGATTGGATCCCAGAGTGGCAGAGGTCAAGTGGCAGCACTGAATCGCCAAAAGCAGGGTCCCTGTACTTATTGTAATGGACAGCAGAAACAGTGACAATGACCAGAATTATCTGACATGGGCAGACCTATGGCGCTGACTGATTAACCATGGTGTTCCCCAAAGTGAAATAGATAGGAAGCCCACAAAATTTTTACTAGATTTATATAAACGAAAAAATTTAAGGGCAAATGAACAGAAGCCTACTTCCTCTCAGGGTAACAGGGAATCTCGACCCCGCAACCAGTTCCCAGATTTGAGCCAGTTTACAGACCCAGAACCCCTCGAATGAAGGTGAGGCCAGGTCCCCTTGGGGAAGGAACTTGCTGTACTGAAAATTTATACAGTCAATCTTTCTCTCATCCTTCCCCAAAGGGACCTGAGACCTTTTGCCCAAGAAACTGTATACTGGGATAAGGGCAATGATCAGACGTTTCAGGGACTGCTAGACACTGGTTCTGAACTAACACTGATTCAGGGGGATCCAAGGCATCATCGTGGCCCTCCAGTGAGGGTAGGGGCCTATGGAGGTCAGGTGATCAATGGAGTTTTAGCAAAGGTCTGACTCACTGTAGGCCCAGTAGGTCCTCCAATGCATCCTGTAGCCATTTCTCCAGTTCCAGGATGCATAATTGGCATAGATGTGCTTAGTACTTGGCAGAATCCTCACATTGGTTTTCTAACCTGTTGTGTGAGGGCTGTTATGGCTGGGAAGGCCAAATGGAAGCCACTAGAGTTGCCTTTGCCTGGCAAAATAGTAAACCAGAAGCAGTATCATATTCCTGGAGGGATTCCAGAAATTAATGTCACCATCAAGGACTTGAACGATACAGGGGTGATGGTCCCCACATCTCTTCTAATTCTCCCATTTGGCCTGTGCAAAAGACAGATGGGTCTTGGAGTATGACAGTAGACTGCCATAAACTAAATCAAGTAGTAATTCCAATTGCAGCTGCAGTACCAGATGTGGTTTCCTTGCTTGAGCTGATTAACACATCTCCTGGTACTTGGTATGCAGCTATCGATTTGGCAAATGCCTTCTTCTCCATACCTATCCATAAGGACCATCAGAAACAATTTGCTTTCAGCTGGCAAGGGCAACAATGTACCTTCACTGTCTTACCTCAGGGTTATATTAATTCACTAGTCCTGTGTCACAATTTAGTTCACAGGGATCTTGATCGCCTTTCTCTCCCATGTGACATCACCCTGGTTCATTGCATTGATGATGTTTTGCTGATTGGGCCTAGTGAGCAGGAGGTAGCAACCTCTCTGGATTTGTTGGTACAGCATTTGAGAGCCAGAGGATGGGAAATAAATCCAACAAAAATTCAAGTCCTTCTACTTCAGTGAAGTTTCTAGGAGTCCAGTGGTGTGGAGCATATAGAGATAGTCCTTCTAAGGTAAAAGATAAATTGTTGCATCTGGCTTCCCCTACAACCAAAAAAGAGGCACAATGCCTAGTGGACTTATTTGGATTTTGGAGGCAACACATTCCTCATTTAGGTGTCTTGCTCCAGCCCATTTACCGAGTGACCCAGAACTCTGCTAATTTTGAGTGGGACCCAGAACAAGAAAAGGCTCTGCAGCAGGTCCAGGGCTCTGTGCAGGCTGCTCTGCCCTTGGGGTCATACAATCCAGCAGATCCAATGGTACTTGAAGTGTCAGTAGCAGGTAGAGGTGCTGTGTGCAGTCTCTGGCAGGCTCCTATAGGTGAATTGCAGTGGAGGCCTTTAGGATTTTGGAGCAAGGCTCTGCCATCATCTGTGGACAACTACTCTTGCTTTGAAAAACAGTTCTTGGTCTGCTACTGGGCCTTAGTGGAAACTGAACGCTTGACCATGGGACACCAGGTCACCATGTGACCTGAGTGGCCTATCATGGCCTGGGTATTAGTTGACCCACCAAGTCATAAGGTTGGACATGCACAGCAACAGTCCAGCATTAAATGGAAATGGTATACTCGTGATCAAGCCAGGGCAGGTCCAGAGGGTATAAGTAAATTACACGCGGAAGTTGCCCAGATACCTATGGCTCCTACACCTACTATACAGCCTTCTGTTTCCCAGCATGCACCCATGGCCTTGTGGGGTGTACCATATGATCAGCTGTCAGGGAACGAGAAGGCCAGGACCTGGTTTACAGATGGCTCTGCACATTATGCAGGCACCACCCACAAGTGGACAGCTGCAGCATTACGGCCTATTTCTGGGGCAACCCCGAAGAACAGTGGTGAAAGAAAATCATCCCAGTGGGCAGATCTTTGGGCAGTGCACTTAGTAGTGCATTTTGCCTGGCAGGAGAAATGGCCAGACGTGCGACTGTATACTGATTCATGGGCTGTGACCAATGGTCTGGCCAGATGGTCAGGAACTTGGAAAGAGCACGACTGGAAAATTGGTGATAAAGATATTTGGGGTAGAAGTATGTGGGTAGACCTCTCCATGTGGGCAGAGGATGTAAAAATATTTGTTTCCCATGTACATGCTCACCAAAAGGTGACATCAGCAAAAGAGGACTTTAAAAATCAAGTAGATAAGATGACCTGTTCTGTGGATAGTGGCCAACCTTCTTCTTCAGCAACCCCAGTCATTGCCTAATGGGCCCATGAACAGAGTGGCCATGGGGGCAGGGATGGAGGTTATGCATGGGCTCAGCAACATGGACTCCCTCTCACCAAGGCTGATCTCGCTACAGCCACTGCTGAATGCCCAATATGCCAGCAGCAGAGGCCAACACTGAGTCCTAGATACGCCACCATTCCCCGGGGTGATCAGCCTGCGACCTGGTGGCAGGTTGATTATATTGGGCCACTTCCACCATGGAAGGGACTGCGCTCTGTCCTCACTGGCATAGACACATATTCTGGATATGGATTTGCCTTTGCTGCTCGAAAGGCTTCTGCCAAAACTACCATCTGTGGACTCACAGAATGCCTTATCCACCACCATGGAATTACACATAGCATTGCCTCTGACCAGGGCACACATTTTTCAGCCAAAGAAGTGAGGCAGTGGGCTCATGCTCATGGAATCCACTGGTCTTACCATGTTCCTCACCATCCAGAAGCACCTGGACTGATTGAAAGGTAGAATGGTCTTTTGAAGGTGCAGTCAAGGCACAAGCTAGGTAGCAATAGATTGCAGGGCTGGGCTAAGGTACTTCAAAAGGCTATATATGCTTTGAATCAGCATCCACTATACGGCACTGCGTCTCCCATAGCCAGGATTCATGGGTCCAGGAATCAAGGAGTGGAAGTAGGAATGGTACCACTCACCATTACCCCTAGTGATCCACTAGCAAAATTTTTGCTTCCTGTCCCCGTCCATGTTCTGCTGGCTTAGAAGTTTTGTTTCCAGAAGGGGGGAAGGCTTATACCAGGAAGCACAACAATGATACCATTGAACTGGAAGGTAAGACTTCCCCCTGGTCACTTTGGTCTCCTCATGCCTCTGAGGAAACAAGCCAAAAAGGGAGTCACAGTGTTGTCAGGGGTGACTGACCCAGACTGTCAAGGGGAAATTGGATCACTACTCCACCATGGAGGAAAGGAAGAATAGACATGGAATGCAGGAGATCCCTTAGGGCACCTCTTAGTATTACCATGTCCTGTTATTAAAGTCAACGGAAAATTACAACAACCTAATATAAGCAGAATGACAAATGGCCGAGAGCCTCCAGGAATGAAGGTGTGGGTCACTTCACCAGGGAAAGAACCACGACCTGCTGAGGTGCTTGCTGAAGGCCAAGGGAATATAGAATGGGTAGTGGAAGAAGGTAGTTCTAAATACCAGCTTTGATCCTGTGATCAGGTACAGAAAAGAGGATTGTAATGTACTATGTCTTCTCTAATATGGTTCTAATGTAATATAATGTTGATTATGGATTGTTAAACTGAAATGATGACAATAAGCATCACCCAAGGAAAATTCACCTATTCTGGTGGGGGAACTATTACGTTTCTGTTTGTATGCAGGATAGTTATAATATGTCAGGGGTAATTATAAACATGTAGTTATATCTGGAGACTGAGTTAAAGAAATGTGTCTGGTTGCCAGGTTGACAAGGGGTGGATTGTTACGGTTTATACATTGTGTCAACTTGAGAAGTCTGGAAGCTTAATTAAGTAACTCAGCAGCTCTACATCCTGGGGTGTAGAGCACAAGCAGTTACCTGTTCACTGTGTCAACTTGAGAAGGTCAGAAGTTTAACTGAGAGACTCAGCAGGGGGCCAGGGTTCTTACTTTGTAAACATCCTCAGCCTGAGCAAAAGGAGGGCAGGTAGATGGTGTAGACTCTTCAGCCTTCCATTGCAGACTCCTCAGTGTTCTGTCATAGCTCCATTGGCCTCACTGATACAGACTTGAGGACACGGCAGTGAGCACTGGACCCCTCCCCCTCCAGCCTGCAGACCCCCTCTGCAAGCTCCTTTATTCAACTTTGTGGCTGACCATCGTAAGCCAATCTTGTAATTTCTTATACAGTTGTATATCTTGTGCTGTATCTGTTTCTCTAGTAAACCCTGACTGATAAGAAAGAAAGAAAGAAAGAAAGAAAGAAAGAAAGAAAGAAAGAAAGAAGGAGGGAGGGAGGGAGGAGGAAAGATTGGCTGATTCCATTTTAATTTCAAATTCATCTTTAGCACTTAAATATATAGCTAGAATTTTTCTCACCATTGATTCAATAACTTAAACAGTAGCTCACCAAGAACCAAAGGTCCTGCATCCAATGCTCCTTCAGCATCTTCCATCAATGGAGGGGGCGGGGTGAGAGGTGGCTGAGCTCCAGGTAACCCCGCTGCATTCACTTCTGAGTGCAAAGAAGACCAAAAGCACCTAGTCATGGCAGGGTGCTGCTGCCCGACTCGTCCAAGCTGAGCTCATCCCACGGACCTGCTGCCCCTCCCTTCAGGGCCAAGCGGAGCCCGCAGGGTGACAGCCTCGGCAGCTCTGGAACCGCGCACCCAGCACTCCGGACGCCTGCAGGCCCCTGCGTCCCTTACGTGCGCACTGTGCCCCTCCTCGGCAGCCTGGGTTTTCGCACAGATCCACCAGCTGATGCTTTTGTCTCCTCAGCACCTCTGCGGGTCAGGAGAGAACTTCCCCGTCTCATGGCAGGCACAGGCGGGTCCCCAGACAGGCGAGGGAGCGGATGCGCTGTCCAGGCAGGGCCCGAGCTTGGGCCAGGACCTAAAACGCTCCCGGTTACAGGGATCGCGTGGGTCCCTGCGGCCCTGCCCGGCAGGAGCCGGCTGCTCCCCGCCACCCCTTCCCTGCGTGGAACTGCCTTGTGCGCTCAGTTTCGAAGAACTTCACTTGAATACTGGCAGGATTTGCCTTTGGAAAAATACCTGCTGTATGAAAGCACCCCCCGACCACCACCGCCACCAAAAAAAAGGAAAATAAGAGAAAAAGCAAATTAGCTAACCAGGAAAACAACCCAGCCACGGTGATGGGGACGTCCGGTCGAGCGTCTGGCATCGGCGGGAGCGCGCGCCGCGTCCACGCGCTACTGCTCTAGAGCTCTGGTGCGAGCTCACTCCTGGGGCCTGTGCGGAGCATCGCGGGGACCCCGAGCAGCCCTGGCCCGGCTTTGCAGGCGACGCCAGCCGGTACAGCGAGAGCCCAGCCTCACCCCGAGTGACCCGGCCCTGCCCTTGTCCCGCGGTGTGCCTCCTCCCCGCGCCCTTTTGTGCGCCCATGTGAGCCCACGTGTGTATTGAGTACGATGACATTTTACCAGGGTTCTTTGCCAAAAATTCTCAAAAATCGGAGAAAGTGATTATTTCTTTACTTTTCAAAATGAAGCCGGCCCTTTGTAACATCTCTTTGTGGAGAGTTCCTGGTTTGTCTTAACTGGATGCGCACTGAGTGAAAGCAGATTCTGCAGGGTGATCTTTAAAGACGACTTAGTCCAGACATTTCCATGCTAATTTGAAACAAAACCAAATCTTATCTCTAAGCGGTTAGAGATGTGTAACTCAGGCGCTGCTGTAGGGCCAGAGTGTGGCTCCATGGCAGGGTACTTGCCTGGCAGGCCTGAGGCCCGAGTTCCACCCCCAGCGCTGCAAACAAGAGCAAACGTGGGTGCAGGAGATGCAGGGGTCACCAGCAGTGTGAAGGCCCACGCTCGGGACAGGCATTTCCAGTCCTGCCAGTGTCCCCCTCCTCAGTACCCCTGGGTTCAGCAAGTGTTAAATTCTGGGGACAGTAATGCAAAAAGTGCCACCTCTCTGCTCTGGACTGAATTGTGTCTCCTTAAATTCATATATTCCGGTCCAGCTTCAGTGTCCCTGTACCTAAAGACCGGGTCTTCAGGGCGTGGATTAAGCTTAAATGAGGTCACCAGGGTGGGATACCAAGCTAACAGGACTGTGGCTCACAAGAAGGAAGAGTGCGAGGTGGGTCTCCTTCTGCACAGGTGAGGATGCAGCAAAACCAGGGCATCTGGAGCGGGGCACGCGTCCTCCCCGGGACCCAGCTGCACGGGCCAGGGAGTAGTCAGGGAAGGAGTGCTTGCCTAGCACGCGTGAGGTCCTGGGTTCCAGTCCCAGCACTGCAAAAATAAAGAAATGAACTTCCCAGAACCAGGTCACACTGGGTCCCCAATCTTATATTCCAGCTTCCAGAACTGTGGGGACATAAACGCTTATCAGGTAAGACAGCCAGTTGGTAGCCTTCTGATTTGGCAGCCTGAGCAGAGGAGGAAGGCATCCTGCTCTGGGTTTCTGTGCTCTGGATGTTTCTGGAGTGGCCAAGCAGTTCCCTGTTGTCTTAGTTACTTTTTACTCGTTGCCGAGACAAAATACCTGATGCCCAAAATTAGGGAAGGAAAGGTTTATTCTTACGGTTTCTCGGGAGTTTCAGTCCGTACTTAAGTTGGCTCCAAGATAGCGTAGCATGGTGGGCCTGCTGTTCATGGCGACTGCAAGCTGCAAGCCGCAAGTCGTGCTGGCGAGAGAGAGAGAGAGAGAGAGGCAGAAGCATGGAGAGGAAGACCCACCTTCCCTTACGCTGTATGTCAGCTCCACCCCTGGGCCGGCACAGCACTCACATTGTCAATCAACAAACCAATAACAAACCAATAACTCAGCCCCATCAAAATTATATGAGGACTTGGGGGTACACTGCATTATCACCCAATACACCTGTCTCTGCGTCTTGTCACCCTGTGAGACGAAGCCCCATGCAGCCCAGGGAGCGTGCGTTTAGTGGCCCTTGTGCAGAGCTTGTTGCATTTTAAGTTTGCTCCTCTGGGACAACATCACAGTGAAGCCTTTTAGCTGAAATCACTATCTGATGCATCCTATCCGTCACACTCAGAAAGTAGCTTTGCTGTGGAAAAAGTATATGACCGTGGTGTTCTGTTTACAGTTAAAGCTGGCGTGGAGGTCTCCACAGTTCAGCTCCCACTGTGATGTGGCACGGAGAGAATTAGCGTATGTGTGAGGTACCTTGAGGCTGGTATTTCCTCTCCTGCAAACCAAACAGAGATTACCAATGTGTCTAGGATCATAATGAGGACGAACTTTCCTTTCTCTTCGTGGAAAATCACATTAGATGTAATTGGACAAACCAGTAGACACTGCTGACGACCTTGCTCCTGTACCTCGTGCCCGGGCCTCCTCAGTGGTCCCCACGAATTCCAGGGCCCCGTCAATGAAGATTGTCCTCGCCTCTAGTGCAGTCGAGATGTCAGGAGCTCAGGTCAGTCTGAGAGGCCCTTCACTGGAAGAACAAGTCTCCCGGGATCCACCTGTTCCTCAACACAAATGTGGTTTTCCCAACTCATCCCTTAATACAGGTGGGACGTGCGTGACACATGGTGTGCGTGGTAAAGACACGAGTGCACCGTGCTGGAGAAGTGAGGAGAGGTGGTGGGCCTGAGTCCTCGCCTTCTACCATCTCTCCTGCAGCCCTGCAGACCTGAACGTGCAGCGCCCAACATGACCTGGGCAGTGAGCGCAGGCGTTGCTCATAGGAAGGTGAACACACCAAGGCTTGTGAGAACCACCAGCTGCTCAGGCTATGACGGTGTCAAAGACCGCCAACAGCAAGGGTCCCCACCTGTTTAGGGCAGCAGGGACCATTTTCCAGGAACACAATTTTTCCAGACGGGAGGGAAAGGTTTCAGGAGGACTGGAGCATATTGTGTTTATCGTGCACATTATTGCTATTATTATTGCTTTGCAGCACACAGTGTGCGGCCTGGCCCCGGCACGCACGGTTTACAGCAGGGCCCCCACTGCTGTGAGCCTCAGAGGCCAAGCTGGTCTGACAGGAGGCAGAGCTCCCCACGAGGAAAGGACCTGAGTACAGAGGCCGCTTCCTTCACCTGCCAGGGCTCACCTCTGCTGTGTGCACAGGTCCTAAGGCACCGCAGCCCAGTGTGGTCCGGGCACTGGGGCACCTGCTCTGCATGGCTCGGCTCTGGCCCCAGCCCCCTGCCCTGTCACCTCTTCACCCTCCCCAAGCTCAGCGCCATCCTCAAGCGGCAGCTGCCTCACAGCAAGCATCCGAATTGCACGATACTTGCCCCAACTCCGCGCTGCAGGTAATCTAGGCAGATACTCTCTGACCCGAAAATTCTGCTGGGTGCCGAAAGGGGCTCAGCCTGCTTGCCTGCAGCGTGGCGACTGCAGACCAGCTCTGAGCCCCGGAAGGGCATCTTCCCCCTTGGCACATTAGTATTTTCAGCAAGGCAACAGGACGGCCTCAATGTTCTTCTCTGTTTCCAATGGCTGAGGCTGTGTGCCCGGAAAGGGCCGAGTCCCTGATAACGGACTGCATGTGGGGACATGGCCACGGCCCTCAGGGTCGCCTGGAGCCCTGCTAGCGATGGTTCAGGACCCGTAGCGAAGGTGAGACACCCACTGAACTCCCGCTCGGGCCCTGGAACGGATTCAGAGAAATGAACAGGGATGGAGAAATTATTTAAAAGCAATTATTCATCAACATATTGGAAATTACTAGCATTGTTTATGCCCAGTTTATACTGTCACTTGCCGCCTGGCCTTCCTGAGATGCGGACTCAATTCTGCCGAGTTCCCCATACTTCCAGGCTGGGATGGAGCCGTCCTCCTAACACGTTCCGCACATCTTATCTTTACTCCAGGTATTTTTAGTTTTATTATTTTACTTGGTTTAAAAATATTTTAGAGAATATATGTTACAAAGAAATTAAAAGCCCCCCTCAAACCTCACCAGAACCTTTCCGTTTGTTGTGCTAACCTTGACCCCGGTTCAGGCTCCAACTCCGCGGATGCAGTCGCCCACCCTTGATTTATTTGAATTAGAACTTCAAGCAGGATTGCTGCATTCACACTGGGGTTTGGTCTCTGTTTAAATATTCCCTAAATGAGCAAATCCTCGGGGCGTGTCTTGAAGGCAGAGCGGCCAAGGCCTTAATGGATATTATGTAACAGAGAAGCGCTACAGCCAGAGCAAAACCAAGGGGACGTTTTGAGAATTCGTTTATACAAATATTGAGGAAACTCATGTGAAATACGGTACTATCTTTAGGATCTAAAACTCATGGTCCTGACTTATGCGTAGCCAGTCACAGAGGAACGGCTGAGAGCGCAGCTCGGGGCAGCACTGGGGGCGCTGAGCTCCGTCTCCCTGCTTTTCACCAGGCCAAACCAAGGAGGGTGGAGAGGGGAAGGCTTCTAATCACCAGTGCAGGTTCGGGCTCAGGGACATTCAGCGCCCTCTTTACACCACAGCCCAGAGTGGAGACGCGCGGTGTTTGTGTCGGGGCCGCCCCAGCAGACACTGGCCGAGGGTGAGCAGGGAAGATCTCAGTCACCCCGCACGGAAGAGAGGCTGCTGCTGCTCCCGTGAAGCAGAAACACCGCTGGGTCCTCAGAGGCGGCGACGAGTTCACAGCACCCAGCCCCGGGGTGACTTAGCACTCACCCGCCCTCAGCCCAGCATCACACACTCTGGGTCCGGCCACCTCTGCAGAGCCCCGCCCGTGACCACAGGAGGCTTGGGGGGACGTCTCCATACAAACCGTGGCGATGGTGTGCATTTCTAATTTCAGTAATTTCCCTCCTTGTGCGTTTTCAGCTTCAACACCGGCTTGAAGCTGGTGTCACTGGACCCAAAATATGTTTTATTTTCCTAAATAAAAGGTGACACATAGTTTGTTTCTAGAAAATAGAGTCATCCATATTTTGAAGTTCAGCTTTTGAAGTGAATAATGAAATTCCTTTTATATTCTGGGCTCTCAGAAATGGAACTGACTCGGTCACGGAAGCGACCTTACCACACTAAATCCTGAGCCTCTGCTGGGCTCCAGGTGACTGGAGAACAGGGAGCACCCAGTCACCTGCGCGTCCTGTCAGGTTCCCAGCACGAGGCCTGCACCCAGCGGGCCCCCGGGGACGCCTGGCCACAGCGCTGATGTGAGGCTCTGCCTCCTTGACTTGCTTCATTGGTGGCTCCTGCCCAGTGCACAGCTGACCCAGTCCCAGCTGGCCGAGTAACCAACAGCTTTCCCGGTTCCACCCCCGCAGGGCAAACTCCACGGTGCTGAGGAAGCGAGGCCTTAGCATACGCCCTTGATTTTCCCCCAAATCTCTTCCCTTCTCTCCTTCCTGCCTGTGCTCCGTCTGCTCTCTTTCCCGTCCTTCTCTCTCTTTCCCTGTCTGTCTCCGTCTCTCCCGTCCACGTGGCCCCGTCACGGAGCGCGTGATGAGAAGGTGCAGTTCCAGGCTCCAGATTTATCTGTTCACGTAAACTTGTCCGCTGCATTCTCTCGGGAGGGCTGAATAATGCCTTGTGCATTCAAAACACTTCTCTTTGTTACCATAAAAGCCAAGTTTCCAGAAAGCTACTCATTTATCTTTTCCTCACCACGAATGTTTTCTTAGTTGCAAAAATTAATGTTCGCTTTCTGGGTTCCTGTGTTCACAAACACCCCAGCTGATGGAATAGCTTCAGTTTTCCAGCTTTTCAGCACCTCTGAGTTTGTCTGAAGTGTGTCATCTTATACTTTCCTTGGATTTTGTAGCCCATGTTTTATAGGGAAAAAATGAATTTAGCCTGGATATAAGTTAAGAAACAAAGGAAAAAAAATCTCCTCCTGCTGAGTCAATGTGTTTTGCTTTTCATTGTTGGCGCTGGTTCTCAGCGACTCATGGGACTTGTGCCGTGGCCCACACGTGTCCTGGTTCTCTGTGACCCACGGGACTTGTGCCTGGCCCACACGTGTCCTGCCGAGGGTGGGAGGTCACCTTCTTCTATGCGGCACTCAGCACGTCCGTCCTTTGACTGATGTTCCAGCTGTGTCAAGGGAACCACACGGATGCTTGTGTCTCTAACACCAGCGTTGCACATTTAGAGAGAAGCAAGGCCCAAACAACAAATCTAACGCTTAGTTCCAGAAAAGCAGGAAAGTGTTTACATGAGCGTGAGAGACAACTACAGGGTTTGCCTGACCCGAGCTCCAAACCAAACACGGAGACCCAGCTATTGGAGGTGAACAGTTCCAGCGCTGAGGCAGGTCACCACGGTGGACTCCCCATCACAATGGAGCCACCCAGATGGGACAGGGGAGAGCTCCTATGTCAGGCAGTTCCGTGTCATCGCCAGGACAATGTCCCTGACACCTGCAGCTTGAGAAGGAGGGCTTTGTGTCAGCTCAGGGTTTCCGAGGGTACACACCGTGGTCGGTTCACTCCGAGGCAGAAGGGACCTGGTAGGAGGGCCCTGGAGAGGACAGCGGCTCAGGCCGTGATACCCAGGACACACAAAGAGCCAGAAAGCAGAAAGGCAAGGCACATTCCGGGCCAGGCCTCCTGCAGCCGCACACCTTCCCCTGGCACGGTAGCTGTGGGTTCATCCATGGAGGAGTCCGCTGAGGGGTGCGGCACCCCAGGGTCCATCTACCTTCCAAAAGTCCCACTTCTGAACACAGAGGACTTCTGGGGGAACTTTCTAGATCTAAACCATTACAACCCTCTGCCCCCTTTTACTATAAGCATTCATACTTAGTAGTTCCAAGTTTTGAAAAGAAAAACTGGAAGAATTGGAGAAATAAGAACAAAATAAGAGACCTGGGCTCTGCCACGGGAGGAAAAGCCACACTCACGTAGGACCTGGAGGTCAGAGCCGAGGCTTGTCACTCTGAGGTCACCCAAAAGGTCTCACTGGCTGAGGATGTCAGTGAGACGCCTTGGACTCCCACAAGAGAGGGCTCCTCAGTGCTCCTGGGCGAAGCTAATGTGTGAAACACAGACACGCGGTAACATAGAACCATTTCTCTCTGCCCGAGTCTACCCCAGCGGAGGCCATCAGCCACGTCAACGGACCCGTGTGCATTTTGCATGGAGGGCATGCCCTGGGGGGGACCCCAGCTGTAAGAGGGGAGGATGCGCCGGGTCCCACGCCTGTTGGAAGGGCCACCTCGGGAGAGCGGTCACTGCACCCTGCGTGAGCAGAGTCAGAACTAAGGAGCAGACTCCTCTTCCCCGGCAGCCTTGGCGGTGCCAAGTGCCATCGAGCCCAATCCAAATGACTGCCACGTCCGCCTCAGGGTTCCTCGGAGCTCAGGAGCCCCTTCCCCGCAATGGGCCCCATAGATCACCGTGACCCAACGAACCACAAAATCTGTTCCAGTGCTTCGCCATCATGGGTGATGGACTGTGAATGCAGAGAAGCAGAAAATAAACTCTGCACCTGGCACTTAATCAGACAGCGGCTTAGCAGTGCAGGGAGTCTGTGGCCGGCGCCCCTGCAGGAGCTCTGGGCAGGGCCACAGGGCTGCTTCCGCGAGGCTGCGGCCTTGTCTCGGCGCAGAGCCCAGCCACACCTGGCTGCGGGGTAGGAATCTACCCAACTGCATCGCCTGATTTTCTCCTCCCTTTGCTTCCTCACTGCACGGCAGTGGTTTACTTGAATAGGTTTCTGTTATATGTGTGCACCCAAACACACACGCGCACGCGAACGCACACACACAGTCAAAGTGCCTTTTTTGGTAACAGATATGAAGTTCCTCACTGAAGCCTAAGCGTCCTTAAAATCCCGCTGGCCGAGTGGCTGAGTGATTCAGGAGCTCCTTCCCGAGGCCTCCGTGCCACCTGGACTTCTCCCAGGGTGCTGCCAGCAGGTTCGTCTCCTCTGCTCTCCAGGACAAGGCGGAGGAGAACTGAGCGGTGCTGGCCACTGACTGGAGACCTCAGGGCTTCACGGCACTCGTTGGTCGCATTGTGGAGTCAGCTGGTTTCCTGGCTCTGTCACTTTCCAGGGTTCCTATGGACCTCTAAGATCCAGACACGAGAGTGCTCTGTGGCCCCGACTTCTCCAAACAACATGACCTTGCCTAGGTGATCAGGTTCAGAGACTATTACAGCCTTGGTCACACTGTGGAGGAGGCAGCCTGCCGGGGCATGGGGTCAGCAGGTTCCAAGCGTGGACCACACGGCACTCTCCCCGTCTCACGTCTCCCCCTGCCCGTGTGGGGCATCTGTCTCTGGTTCCTCTTCTTGTTCTGTCAGGAGATCGAGGGCACTCATGGTCAGCTCCTTATGCACATTCTCACAGGAAGGCTCAGGGTGTCTCCGTCCCTTATTCCAAAAGCCTTTAGGCCATCGGCCAGTTACCTGCCTGCTGGCCATGACGTTTATATTTCCAGAGATTTTCCAAGAGTGAGATGTGTCTGACGCATGGGCGCACTGAGTGGGCACCTACACTACATTCTCACGGAGCTTCCCGGGAAGCCCAGAGATCTCCTAGGCTCCTGCATGTGGCTGAATTTTTTTAAAGTTAAGATTCGATGCAGCGAGCCATACGAAACCTCTGACCTCCACACAGAGGCACACACGGTGTACATTCATGAAACGGATCAACAAAACATGCAAATAGTGCACTGGAAAGTGCAGTGGTTTCAGGCTGTCCCCAGTCTGTAGAGTGGCTCTTCACTGGTACTAAGCTTATTATCTTATACTGCTCATATTTCAACTATTAAATTTCATGTGTGCATGTTTGTTTGCCATTTTAAATTTTGTCAATGTCATGTTATTGAATTTCCCTGTTCACCCATA
The DNA here is from genome assembly GCA_004363535.1 of Dasyprocta punctata. NCBI lineage: Eukaryota > Metazoa > Chordata > Mammalia > Rodentia > Dasyproctidae > Dasyprocta > Dasyprocta punctata. The sequence goes on along the minus strand of RJWM01016180.1, from coordinate 16,290 downwards.
CTTATTTTCTTTTGCCATGCTACAATTTCTCTCTTCCTTTCCATCAAATGCCGGGTTTATTTCTTGTTATGAGCACTCGCTAGTAGAAGAATGTGAATGACAGGAGCCTCTTTAATATTTCTTACAATGGACCTGTGAAGTTTGAAATGACTATGGGACTGCAATTTAAGTCCCAAAAGGGATTTCCTGAATTGCGTACTACTCTAGATGCAGACCAGGAGTTAGGGTATATTGTCATAGGTGTAGTAAAATTGGTTCTTGACTCATTTCCAGTGGGGTTTTAATGAGGAACATTTCAGAGGCTCCATTTGTGAGAATGTGCAATGCAACTGTAAGAATCAGATTATCTGTTTACCCAGAAATAAGTTTTTGAAGCTATTTTTCTTTAAGGAAATAATTAGAAATATACAAAATATATAATAATAAATATAGCATTACATCAATGTAATATATGATAATGAAATGTTGGCAACAGCCTAAATTTCAGTAATGATAGAATTTTCGATTAAATTGATAATCACAAAGTGGAATGTGAAAGAACTGGTAAAATTTTAGTATCTGAACCATATTTGATGGTATGAAAATTATTTTACACTGAGTGAAAATATAGTTATTTGTGTACTTACTGTATTTGTGAAACATATACATAGAAAAACAACTGGGAGGAAACATATCGAACTACTAAAAGTGCTTATTGCTAGATATGGGATTATATGTTACTTTGTTTTTCATGTTATTCTGTACTATGCAGCTATGTGAGTTGCAATACAAAAATATGATGACGAGTGTTTACATTAACGTGTATTACAGGAACAGACAGATTGCCACTAACTTTCCTCCGAACAGACCCTTTCACTGTGAGCACGCTCATCCCGTGGTTCTCGCCACTTCGGCAGCAGCTCCGGGGTCCTCTCCCCTGAGTGTCTTTGGTTGCACTGTCACGCTGCCTTGACTTAGTGAATGGATTCAAGATGTTTCCCTTTCATGTTCATTCTATCTTTGGGGAAGAGCTAGAATTTGCATGATGACTGAACCAGTGAATGAGGTGCACGAGGACACAGTGCCCTGTTTTTAGTCACTCAGAAACAGCATCCCCCAGGTTTTTTATCGCCCCTCATAAAGACCTCATAAAGACACTCATGGAGACTCTTTAGACTCACGCGTGTTGGAGTGCTATCGGGCAGGGCAGTGTTCTGAGGGCAGAGTGATTCTCTCCACCGGGGACACAGCCACATCTGTAGAATGGTTTTATAGTCTTACACAGGGCAGGGCCATGCTATTGGCATCTCATCTCGGTAGAAATGGAGCCCTGCAAAGCTCACCAACAAAGGATGCCCCGGCTGGCAGTGGGTATAAGCTGAGGCTGAGGGTACCAACATAGCAGAGAGTGCAGGTTCAAGTCCTGATCACACCACGGAATGACTGTAGGACCCAGGGGCAAAGATAAGGTGGCTGAGTGTCTTTGTAGTTGTGTCTGCAACTTCTAATCTGCTTTACTGACCCACAGGTCTGGGTTTCTTTTCTTTTGCCAGTACCATACTGATTTTATCACAGTAGCTTTGTAGTATAATTTCAAGTCAAGGATTGTGAGGCCCCTGCTTTGCCTGTGTTGCCGAGGATTGTCTTTGTCATTCTAGGTCTCTTCTGTTTCCAAATGAATCTTAGGAATGTTTTCTCTAAATCTATGAGGTGTGCTAATGGTGTTTCATCAGGATGGCATTAAATCTGTACAATAGCTTTGGGAGTGTGGCCATTTTCACAATGCTGGTTCTTCCTATCCATGAGCAAGGGTTATCTTTCCATTTTCTGATATCCTCTTCAATTTCCTTTTCCAGAGTACTATAATTTTCAATATACAGATCCTTTGTTAGATTGATTCCTAAGTATTTTATTTTTTTAGATGCTATTGTGAAGGGTGTGGTTTCCCTATTTTCTCTTTTTGTGAGTCTGTTACTTGCGTAATAAGAATATCAGTGTTTGAGTGTTGACTTTGTATCCAGTTATGCTGTTGAATTTGCTTATTAACTCTACAAGTCTTTTGGTGGAATTTTTGGGGTTTTCTATGTACAGTGTCACATCATCTGCAAATAACGATAATTTAACTTCTTCCTTTCCTATCCTTATACCTTTTATTTCTCTGTCTTGTCTAATTGCTCTGGCTAACGTTTCCAGCACTATATTGAATAAGGGTGCTAACAGCGGACATTCCATGGGTGATACTTTTATCAGTCACTACCGCAATTATGTTATTGACCTAACTTGTGGGCCGATGCGTTTCCTCTGTGTGCTCTCCCGGGCAGCCATGACGGCAAGGCTGCACGTGGTTAAAGCTGCGTTTCTACTGCTCTCCTAAACCTTCCGGCTCCTGATCTACCAGCAGGTCAAGCTTGGCTAGACCTTCCAGGCTATCTAGCATCTTCTCATATTTTGTATTTCTACTTCAACACCGAGCAAACACTTGCTAATGGGTACAACAGTGGCTCATTTCGGGGCCTTGTCTGACAGTGCTCCCTCATCCCTGGGTGACATCTGTGGGGATGCGGGAACATGAACCAGAGCGAAGTGGGGATGGACTCCCCCAATGCCTTACCGTGGGAGGAGGAGGCCTCTTACTGGACGACATCTGGTCTCCTCCTGTGGGTTAGTGGACTTCACAAAAGGTGGATGGAGATGGAAAGGGCTCTTCTCAACGTGGGGTTTCCAGAAACTCCTGGGTGACGGCCTCAAGCCACACAGGACTTCAGCTCTGCAGCGCTCCCTGCCGTTCAGGATCCACTCACCTTGACCACTGAATTGCACATCATTCTGAAATGTATTTTCTTGATCTGTTCTCACTCATTTTACTCAAATTCTCTTTGATCCAACCCATGCATGGTTTCTTATCCACTGCATGGAGCTGTTCCATTCCACATCAATTTTGTCTCAAATGTTCCTTGAAAATAACAGATGATTTCAAAGTGCAACTCAAAACAAACAATATTCTGTTGGAACCTTTAAGGCAATTTCCACTTGGTGTGTTGTCTGATAGCATGAAACAGATGGGAAAAAAGCATCTTCATCACCTCCTTATGGCACACTGGAAATAAAAAGTTAGGAAGTTGTCGTAAGATGAGCTCCATAATTAAAAACAACTTGGGCTGATTTAACAGTTGGTTAAGCAATTCTTGAAGCTCCTTTTTGCATCATCAGAGACTAAGATGGAAGCCTCTCTGATTGTTAATTATTCTTTTTATTGCAGTCACGACACTGAAGATTTCTCTGTGCTTTAGTGTTCTCTGTAATTCAGAGTTATGGTTCAAACATTTATTTCTGCCTGGCCAAAGTTTTCCTTTCAAATCTTCCAACAGGAAAATCGTCTCCATTGCTCTTTAACCATTTAGAGCCCGTCCTCTGCTTCAGAAGTGGCACCTCTGCCACTGTTTCCTGCCTTCCATCTCAAGGCCTTCGACACTGCTTTTGGCACTGGTTACTGGTCTACAGCCATGAAAAACGCCAGAGACAAACAATGTAAAGAAGCAGAGTTTTATGTGGGCTCATGGTTGCAGAAGTTTCAGTCCATGGTCAGGGAGCTCCATTGTTTTTAGGCCTGTGCTGAGGCAGAAGCATCATGGAAGAAAAGATTAGGAGGAAAGTTTGACTTCTGGAAGCTGGGAAGTAGAGAAAGAGGAAGGGGGAAAGGACCACATATAGTCCCCAAGGGTGAGCCCTGATGATACATGCCCTGCAGTCAGGCCCTACTTCTTGTTTCCATTACTTCCTAATAATGCTATCGTAATGATTTCAGTATTGGACTAATCCACTGATGAGGTAGAAACCTGGTGATCCAATCCTCACTGGGGATATCCTCACACAGGAAGTGTGCTGCATTAATTTTCTACCTATGCACAGGAAGTGTGTACTAATTTCCAGCCCTCACACAGGAAGTGGGCTGCACTCATTTCCAGCTCTCACACAGGAAGTGTGCCATACTAATTTCCTACCCTCACACGGGAAGTGGGCTGCACTAATTTCCAGCCCTCACACAGGAAGTATGCTGCACTAATACCCTGCTGTTTGCCAACCCAATCAATTCGACAAGATTCACCATCATATTCCTCCATTTCTCACCACAGCAGCACGCTGTCCAAGTCCTCCACTACTTGTCAGGTTACCAGTGCTATTTTCATTCACAAAGTAATGCTTTGTCTGAGAATATCAGACATTATGCACAATAAAATGAAACCCGGCCTGGCGGCACACACCTGGAACCCCTGTGCTGTGGGAGTCCGACGCAGAACTTCAATTTGGAGCCCAGCCTAGGCAACTGAGTGACTCAGTAAGACTGTCTCAAAATGAAAACATGAAAAAGAGGCTGCTGAGCTTGAAGGCCTTGGGTTTTATCCTCTGTACTGCAAGAAAGGAAAAGAAAAATAAACTATATCATTCTTATCCTTTTTTGATTTTTTAATTAAAAAAATCAACTGTAATGATTTATCTAGAAATATACTGGCGATTATTTTTGGAGGCATAGCTGACTTCTGGACATAAAGTTTTGAAAATATATTTAAATAAATTTTGCCGTGAGGGTTTCTGCTGTTACACTGTAAGGATTTTCCCCCATACAAACACACTGTGAGAGTGTAATTTAGCTGATGAATAGAAACTGCTCTAAAGATGTATTGCGGCTATTTAACCACCTCCTTAATAATGGCTCTGGGTGTTGATTAAAATGCTGCATCCTAAGTGATGATGCTTTGATTATCTTTGCAAATGCACGTGCGTTTCTATCAGCGTACATTTCTAGAAGTACATATCTTTCAGGAACCGATGTTAAATATTGGAATGGTCTTTTCTTTCCTTCATTTTGGTTGAAAAAAATTTCCCTTATCAGGTTAATAGTGTCACATATTAAGAAGGTAGAAAGCACTTGGCTTCCTCATTCCAGATACCTGTGTGTGTGACCTCAGTGGGAAATGGGCTCTTCGAAGATATAATGAAGTTGAGGTGAGGTCACTAGGGTGGACATTGACACAAATGGTGTCCTTCCAAGAGGACGTGAGAAACCCAGATGCACACACAGGGTGCAGCCACACAAGGCCCACAGGGTGTGAGTGACACGGCTGATGTCGGGGACACCCGAAGTCAGGAGGAGATGCTGGAGCCTGCTGTCCTGTAGACTGTGCAGAGAGTCAGGGCCCAGCTCCACCCTCACGGTGAGTGTCCTTGTGGCCTCTGGAGCTGCCAGAGCATGAACTTCCATCGTGGGGAGCGACTGGGCTGCAGCCCTGTGTTAAGGACGCCCAGGAGCTGAGACAGCTCCCAAGAAGGCTGCTCACAGAGGGCGGCATCGTGAACTCCGGGCCATCAGAAGAAACTCACTGGGAGAACACACATCAAGCAGCCCCTGGTCCGGGTCTGCTGACTTGGCATGTGGGGCCTCACTCAGAAGCGCTGGGGCTGTGCTCAGAGGGGCAGCGCCCTGCTTCTGCTCAGCGGTCCCCTCCATCCAGCGGTCCTCCAGCTGGCCACTGGTGTAGGCCACAGGCATGAGGAGCACACACTTCCAGGGCATCCAGCCACCTCTCCGGTGAGCACCATCGGCCAGCTGGTCACCAAGGGTACATGCCCGCCCATAGGTCCTGGGTGTCTTCATTCATTTCTGCTCATCGTGGTGATGTGCCTGCCTCTTCCTGATGAGCAAGGGCAGTCTGCTCAATGTCGTCTGGTCCCAGGGTGCACAGAGCTGTGAGGGCTGCAGGACACGAAGTGAGTTGCGTGCCACCCAGCACTGCACCGGCCTTGCGGTCCCCTCTCATCGCCTCCCTCCTCCTCATCGCTGCCCTGTCCTCTTGTCCTGCTTCCCCTGTCTTCTGCCTGCTCCTCCCTCATCACCCAGAACCTTTGTGAACAACTTTTCCAAACTGCCTGCCAAATATTTGTGAAATTCTTATCAAGGTTCTTGGAGGAGCATCAAATGCTGCTCAAGGAACACGGTAACACGTATTTAAAGGATTTGTGTAGACCATAAAGTTCTTAAATGATATGCCTGGTACACTGGTGGCCAACTTACGGCATGCATGTCGCTCTGCTGGCACAAGCCAAGGCGTCCCAGCAGTCAAGGTTCAGATAACAGTTGTTTTTTCTAAACTAAAACCACAGTACTCTGATTTAACCACAGTGTTGACACTTAGCCATAAATCCATGGGCTTGGGGCTGCACTGTGGGCCCTGGTCTCTGAAAGATTTGCCGTCACTGGTCTGGTGGGCACTATGATTGCTTACATACTCCAAGGGTGTGATGTCTTACGGTTCGTGTCTTGGTGTCCAGTGGCATATAAACTCCCTCTCAAAATTAAAAATTGTTGAAGTAGTTCTATAAATTTGTGGAAATTATGTTTCTATTAATGTTTCACTCAAACACCTTCTTTTGTTGGTTTAATTAAAATTTTTCTTTATAGACTTGTTAAAATATTGAACAGAGGTTTAAAATAATGATTCAAGTGTACAAGAGAATTTAGAAAACCAAAAGCTCAATTATATCACCTTACAGGATTCACACAAGCCATTCTGAAATAATAATGGAATATTTAGCTCTTCAAGTGTCCTAAGACATACAAAAAGTTTTATAGCACTGAAAATGAGTGGAAAATTTTGTCTAGGTTTAAACTGTTTAAAAATTGATTTCAATTAAAACCATTGCAGCCCATTCTAAACAGAGTCATGTAGATTACCCTGGTTTAGGGGCTTAAAAGAGGGGAAAAATAACCCTTAAACGGAAAAGGGAGGGAATCATTCAAACACTAGCGGGGCAGGAAGATAAGTCTCCTCCCCCGTCTCTCCCTCACTTCCGATCTCTCCCTGGACCTCCAATGGCCGGAGCTGTGCATCTCACTGAGTGGGCGGGGTGCAACTCAGTGATGGACACGGTGGTCACAGAGGGGTTGACCACCAGTGTCCCTCGCAGCCCCTTCCCAGGTAACACAGCATGACATCAGAGTGAGACACGGATGTCAGGATGGTGTTAGAGAGTCTCTAAGAATCAACGATTCTGCAGACTGTGAAAAGCATCAAGCAACTTCCCCAGTGCAGAGGTTTCCCTGTTTCTGTACAGTTTCAGAAGCCACTTTTCTAGGATTGAGCTGGACCCCTAGGAGGAGAATTCCATTTCTGCTCATCAGAGTCCATGAAGCCTATGGCTGTGGACTCTAAGATAGTAGTGTGTGCTCGTGAAGACTAAAAAAGGCTGTGATGCTTTAGATTGATAGGGTTCCCCAAAAGTCTCATGTGTACAGAGGCAGGTGATGAGACTGTGGGGGAGCTAGACTCATCAGGGTACTCGTCCATCCATCCATCCATCCATCCATGAGTTCATAGTGAATGTGCTTTTGGAAGGTGGATTACTGGGGGCATGACCCGCAAAGGTGCTTCCTTCTTCTGTGGTGTCTCCCGCACTTCCCCTCCCTCTCTCTCCCTCGCTCTCTCCCTCTCCCCTGTCTCTCTTCTGACTGCCATGAGGTGAATAGTTTTCCTCAACCACACCTTTGTACCTTGCCATTTCAACCTTGGAGACAGCGCACCATGGACCGAACCCTTTGATACCGTGAGTCAAACAACGTTCTCCCCATTAGAACTGAGTGTCAGGTGCTTTGTCTCAGCAACGGGACAGGGACCAAGACATCAGGGGTTATGTTCCTTCATTCTGGGGTGAGAACCTACCAACACTATCATAGTAAACTGGACGAAAAATATAATTTTAAAAATGACATTTCCCATTCTTTGTCTTTACTTTCTTTTAGTGTTCTTCAAAAGCCTATGAGAAAGAGCTGGAAGGAAGAAGACGATGTCCTTGCCTAATTATGAATGAAGATGCGGTGCAAACTGTAGACTGGTAGGTCTCGATATGAATAATATCTGAAGAGGATAAGAATTCCTGGTTCTTTATACAGTACCCCCGGCCAAGCCCCAGCTCCTAACCCGGCTCCCATCAGCAGCCTCTCCAGGGCTCAGGAGGGGCACAGTCCTCTCCCTCAGCCTCGAGCGCTGATGGCCCCCACGCTCTCAGGCGCTGGCACCCCCTTACTCGAGAGGGAGACACAGTTCTGAAATGATTATTATTATTATTATTATTTTTTTACCAATGCAGTTATTTGAGGCGCTAGCAGAGGCATATGTTAAGGGACTTTGATGAAGTTCCCATTTCTGTCACCAGGAACAAAAGCCCCACTCTCACTCAGGCCTGGCTGACCATATCCCGGGGCACAGGAGCCTGCAGAGGGAGAACGGCTTTGGTGGTTTCCTGGAGCGCGGGCCTCGGGCACAGACGCCCGGCCCCTCCAGGCTGCTGCCCGCGCTGAGACCAGGGTCCCAGAGGGAGGGTCGCGGGCCGCTCTCTCACACAGGCCTCAGGCACCGTCCAGATCTAATCAGACCCCGCCCCAGACCCAGGTTGTGTCTTTGGCGGTGGGGACAGGGCCTCCAGGGCTCCCCAGAGTCCTGGTCTGCAGGGTGGGGCGCATCTTCTGCAAAGTCATTGCTGTAGGGGGTCTGGCGCCATCCTCCCACAGCCTGGGCACGCGTAGGCGCCCAGGACCCAGCGTCCTCGCTGTGCCCAGCGCGGCAGAGCCCCATTTCCGCCGGGTCCCCTCTGCAGAAAAGCCCCACGGAGCAGGCCCCGCATTCTGGCGGCGCCCCCTGGGTTGCCCCCAGGCAGCTTCCGGCCGCTCCCGGCTCCGCCTTTGCTCTGCAACGTGCACTGTCCACAAGCAGGCCACCCGGCCCAGCTCCTGCAGGGCTGGGTCCGCGCGTGGGGTCCCCGCCGGCCGCGTACACAAGGCAGGAGGAGTGGACCTCGCGCGCCCCCTGCAGGCAGCGCCGCGCCGCTGCGCTGACGTTGGTGAGGCTGGGTCCTCCCCGCCCCCCGCCGGCTCCGCGGGGCTCCGCGGGCACCCGGGCAGCGCCAGGGCTGCAGAGGGGGCGCAGGACGGGCCCGGGTGCCCCTGCCGCGTCCCCAGGCCGCACTGTGGCCTCCCAGCGCTGCAGGAGGCGGGATGGGCTCAGCTCCGGGTCCTCACAGCTCCCGGCTGGGTTGCCGCGCCAAGGCGGCGGAGCTCGCACACACGCACTGCACACACGCTCACGCTCGCAGCACGCACGTGCACGCGTGCGCACACTCGTGGGCGGCTCAGCCTCGCTGTCCCCAGTTCTGACTCAGGCGGTGCTGCTGACTGCGGGGCTCCCCTGGGAGGAGGAGACCCCCTCCCGCCAGGCCACGCAAAGCCGGGCAGGGAGCCCCGTGCACCTTACAAGCAGTGGCTCTTACGCAGTCCCTGCCCTTCCGAGGAAGCCGTCAAGGTCTGGGCCTCGCAGGGACCCCGTGGTCGGGCCTCGGGCTGCGGTGCCGTTGGGGACACCTGCTCCCATCCACTCTGAGAGTGGGGCACTGTCGCCCAGGACAAGGTCCCCCGCACCCCAAGATGCAGGGGGTTGGGGGGAAGGCCACCCCCTCACCCGTGCTCGCCCTTTGGCCTGGCACGAAGTGGGTTTCTGTCCTCTCCTGTGGGCCAGCATCCTGCAGGCAGAGAGAGCGGACTTGGCTTCCAACTACAGGGGCTAAAATTCCTCCTCGAGCCCAGAGGCCCCTCGGGCACCTGGGCGTGCTGGCCTGCTCAGGGACCCCGGGCTGCTTCGTCTCTGAGTGTCCTTGGGGCCAGTAGGAGGGTCGCTCCTGGGCACGCGAGGGCTTTTGGTGGCGATGTGGTTCTGACCTCACCTTCCCCATGCAGGTCCCAGGCTTCTGGGCGGGACTGGGTGATCCGGCCGTGCTGAGCGCGCCCCACCTGTTCACCCAGATAAAACAGGGGCAGGTGCGCGTACAGAGCCCCAGTGGATTATTCTTCATATTTTATTTATCAAATAAAAATAGGGTAATTTGCTCTAGGATGACAAACCCGGGAAATTATATGAAGCGGAAGATGAAGGTTGTCCGTCCAGCCTCCTAGTCCTGACTGCAACAGAAACCAGCAGCGATGCGACGTTGCTCTTAACGTTGCTCTTAAAGTCGCTTCAAGACTCAACTCGGGACCGTAGGCTAGGCCGAGGCAGAGGCACAGGGCGAGCCGCAGGGGCTTCCAGGGACGAGGCGCCACGCACTTGGTCGTCTTTGACGTAGCGTCGTCATCTTCGTGTTTTTTAGATCTACCATCAGAAAAGAGGAGCGGTATTTGCTCTCCATATTATACCCTATCACACACCACTTCTTCACCCAAAGTTTGAGTTTTCTTCACAAGTTTTTTTTTTTAACGTGAAAAATTGCACAAGCAGACTAATTTGTATTAGAATGCATGAAATTAAGGGTCTAAACAAAAACACCTCATAAAATGGTGTCAAACACAAGGTACAGAACACAATATAAAACAAAAATACGTTTTCCACAAACAAACGATGCCCCTAATGAGTCACGGTATTCAAAATGCAAAGAGCAGCTAAAGAAAGTGTTTTATGGAGGCTGCATGGGGTTTGAAGCCCGTTTCTCAGTAGGCAGGGAATCCTATTTTGCAGAGCTATAAAAGTTGCTTTCTTTTTTAACCTCAGAGAAGTTCTAAAAAAATCCCTCCAGATTCTTGAACCTGCTGAGAGTCTGCAAAAATCCAAACAAACATGAAATGGCCCTGGCCCTACTTCCATTGTTAAGAATGTATGATGAAACTTAGGAGAAAAATAAGGCCTGCTCTGTGATTTATGTCTGTAAATAAATAACTTAAAACACAAAGAATGAGATGGATGGAAAGGGGCTGGAAGGATTGCTGGCCCTGGTAGCTAGTGCGGGAGCAGCTACTCTTTTTGTTTGTTCGTTCGTTTTTGTTGTTAAAATTAAAAAAGAAAAGAAAGGAAATGTTTGGCTTTACTTTAGGAAATAAGAGTGCCCCCCCCACACCTACCTCTTTGCTCCAAGCTGTCTTGACTCAAACTCTGACAAGAAGAAGCAGGGTATCTGAGTAAGGATAGGGCTCTTCTCTTCATTTTCAGGTTTTTCTTGAAGGCATCTCAAAGTACTTACCGTCGTTTATAAGATTAATCACCATCGTATTTGGAGAGTTAAAAGACGAAAAAAACATATTGATCTCTTCATTTGATAGCTAGGATACTGAAGCAGAAGGGAAAGACATTTGTGCCCACGGACCGTCACTCTGAGATGAGAGAGGCAGCCAGACAAGAGGCAGTATCAAAAATACACCCCCACACGGGGCCTCCCATATACCCCGAGGTTCGGTGAAAAGACAGAATACCGCTTTCAAGATAGACACAAAGCTACGATAATCACAGCTCACAGGAATCCCGCCAAAGGTATCATTGCATTAAAAGACAGGACCTCACCGGTCTACACAGAAAGCAGACTGAAATTCAAAGGCCAGGCTGCTATGGAAGTAAATAAGTAAGTAAATAGCAAGTGTCTGTGGACACGTGCAATGGCTGCGGTTTTACTCTTTAGCTGCTAGCTGGCGTGACGCACCGGCCTGGCCACTTGGGAGGATAGCATGATGTGTCTGTCAGTGCCCAGCGCATGCATACACGAGCCGCCGAGCCCTTTGTCTGGACCCACAGGGGCGGGTGGTTTGGATGTATATAGCTCACGACAATGTGTGTTTATGTGTATGTGGCCCATCCAGGAGAAGAGTCAAAAATTTATTGCAGCAACGCCCGAAACAACAAGTAGCTCAGGTGTCCATCCAGAACAGAGCACATTGCTGCGTTTTCATCTGTGGACTACTGCACAGAACTGAGAAAAGTCGTCTGCTATGTGAGATCAAATGGGGTAAATTTTACACACCGAGGGAAAAAATCCAGACAAAAAGTGTCTCACTGTGCCAAACGCATCTAACCTATGTGATGAGAAAAGAGAAGAATGACCGGGTGGAGGGAGGTAAGTCGGCAAAGGGCGCTTGTGGAGCACAGGTCATCACATTCAGTTTAGAAACCCTGAGCGGGGTGTGTCATGAGGTTGTGCTGACTAGAGGGTGTGGGGGACCCACTCTGTGACTGCGGCATGCACTGGGAGAGCCCCCAGCATCCCACAGGGAGGGTCCCCAGCCAGGGATGCTGACGCGCCTGGTGACTCTGCCCCACAGGAGGACCTCACCAAGTCAGAGGACCTCATCAGAAGGCAGTGGAGACCCATCTGAGACCTGAAGATGGAGAACATCTTTGAGCCTTCTTTCAAAACCCGAGCTGGGAGAAGAGGTGCATAGCACTGAGCATGGTCCCAAGGAGGGAGGGGCATGGGGCCAAAAGCCATCCAGGGATTGGAAGGAGCTCCACACCAAATTCCCTGTAACAAAAATGCTCCATTCTCTATGTATTGATCTTGCAGGCAAGAGTAGGAATTTTACTCTGTGATGTGTGGAGAACTGAAGACAGACAGTCCCTAAAACAGTGGCCAGCTCTTCCCCATGGAGACCACCTGCAGCCGGCAGGGATTGCATCTCGGTCTGTGGTTGCAGTGGTGGCACCTTGGTGTGTGGACAACGCTGAGTGCTCAGTGCATGCATGATGCTGGGTAGGAGACAGGAAGGGGAGAGGGAATACACACAGGCTGTCACCACTCTGATACTGGGTTAACCCAGGCTCATACTGCAGCACTGCAAGCAAAGATGAGCAGAAATGCTGTTGAGCAAAGAAAGCAAACCTGGCCAGCAGTGACAGCCTTGCATGGGGTGTTTCTTTGCTGTGTGTTTATTATCTTTCTCCCACTCAAGTGTTCAGTTCATTGGAAGAGAAGTACGATTCATTTTATTTAATTCCACACACACAGAGCCAAATCCACCTGGTTGTGTTAGCCTTACAGTGCGGAGCATAGCTGTTAAGTTGTGGAGGGATAAATCACTGTCACACTATCCACTCCCTCCCTGAATGACAAGCTCCCCTGGTTTATATCCTTGGCAAAAGGCATGTATGTCACAGCCACGCCAAAGGCAGAGTTTGCCTATTCTTCTCTGCTTAAAATTATAGTTCTTTTGCCTACAGTTTTCTATTTTTTAATTGTGACTTACCTGGTACCAGTATTCTTTTTTCCACCCTGGTTACTCTGGAATTGAGGGTTTTCTTCTCTATGGAGAGACCTCTGAGGATCACCCAGCACAACCGCACCTGCACTGTGACAGGGGCACAAGGATGTGAACCGCACCAAAGTCAAGGAAGATCATCTTAGCTCATCCTCACACAAGGCAGCATTCCTCACCCAGGTCAGTTATAGTCATTTCTGTCTAAATGATCATAACCCTTATCTATTCACAGTTAGAGCACTCTGGAACTCTTTCAGTGGCTGTTAATAGATGCTTAATATTTAGATTGGCCTTTTCAGATTGATTATCTTTGAGTAATTTGAGACATTATTTTGATATTTTTAGTTGAATTGGCATGCTTTTGGAAGAATTTGATGGGCTTTTTAGTTGACATGTTTGGAAATCTTAGTCTATGCCAAAGATTGAGCTGGAGATTTTTACTCACTAAATTTTACACAATGGATGGAGGAAAAGAGGTGGTATTCTTACCTTCTGGGCACTGAACATATTAGGATTATGTAGGATGGAAATAATAGAAAAAAAAACTAAGTCAGATTGAGAGGAGAATTATCCCTCTGCTCTTGAAGGAGTCTGGAGGCTGATAAGTCAAGATGGGTTGAGTCCTCCATGGTATGAGGGAGGCAGGCTCTTCCCAGAGGAGACTCAAGGTCAGAAATGCCTGCTGGTTTCCCATCCTGGAAGTTCTGAGGTCCATGGGGCTGAACCCAGTCACATGGCCCCATTCACTCCTGAGGGATGATGGGAAACATGATGCTTATATGAGGGTACAGGTGGTCAGCTAAAGATCAGAGCAGTAGGATTACTAATGGAAGCTGGAAAAATGGATCTTGTCAGGTAGTCAGAAGTGCCTGTCACAATAATCATTTTTTTTCGTCTAACGTGAACATAGATGCCCCAGAATTAAAAATTCTCATGGGAACTTCTGTCTCTGATACTGATTTTCAATAATTCAGCCCAAGTAGCTTCAGTAGCAGCCTGTTCACTAAAAATTGGAATTCTTTTAACAGAAACTATTTCTATTCTACTTTTCTACTTTGCAAAATGTACCCAAAGAGTAGTTCAATTATATTTCTAACTTGTGAGGATTATATGAGTGACAAACTGAAACTGAAAAAACAAAATATGGCTTTAAAAGGAAAAATAGAGAGGGAGGGAGGGGGAGAAGAAGAAATGGAAGGAAAGGACTAAGAAGGAAAGGAGGGAAGGAGTAAGGAAAAAATGATATTTTAACAAAAGACGGGAAGCTCTGCTATTTTAATGGGAGGAGAAATGGACTGAAATGATCTTCCATGTGTGATCGGAGGAGTCAAGCGTTTTCCCCTGGGCTTCTTGTGTTTATTATTAATCTTACCTGTCATGACAAAGACAATCATTAAGTCAATGATACCATCGTGCCTTGAGCTCATGCCTTGACCTCAGTGAAGCCTGTAGCTTCCTGTCCCAGAGCAGACCACAAAGCTGCACAGACCACGCCGTGGGCACCCGGAACTCTGCGGTGGAGCCTGCAGTCAGCAAGGGGCTCTCACGCCTCACCATGAGTGTTGGTTTTGACCCGATCCTTTCAAATTTTTGATCCAGATTCTACTCAGTTTCATCTAGCAAAAGTGAAAAGAAATGCGACAGATAAAAATGCAGAAAGCCCCCAAATTCCATGGAAACTTCCACTCCTGTAACATGGGACACTACCTTTCAATACACCCAGAGCCCTGGACTGTGACACGAAGCCCCCCAAAAAGCAAACTAGAGCATTTGAAAAAATGTGTAAGTTTGGGATTTCTGGAACTTTAATAGTTTTCCACTTAAATTTTTGGCTATCATGCACTTTAGCTAAGAGAAAAAAAATAATGAGTTTTACAACATTCGACTTGCTTTATAACATATTACATAATGGTGCAAGCTCTATAAACAAGGTTGTGTGCCATGCTGTAAAACCTATTAGGTCACCAATATTTCTGGTTTCATATTAAGAAATTAGAAATAATGGTTCAGATTAGAGTTACCAGAATTATTAAAAACCCTTTCAATTGAATCAGTCATTCCCAAAGATATACTAATGAATTTGTAGCCTTAAAAAAAAGTTTCATTTATACACTCACCTGAGCTGCTGAGGTGAAAGAAGTCGTGTTAACATTGTAAGTTTTATGTGGACTTTCCATCAGCTAAAGTGCGCTCCCTGCTTCGCTTTCTGCTCTGTGTAAGCTCACCTTAATTTCCATTTTGTAGGCCCCAGTGTGGGAATGATTTTGAGAAATCAGACTTGTAGTCTGAATATAGTAATGACTAACAATTCTCCCTCAACTGTTATTTTAGGTTTCAAATATTTAAACTTCATGAAGTAGTTTAAGGTCCGAGGTATTTTTCATGGTGCTTGCTCCCCTTTCACTCAGCCTGTTCTCTCTCTGCTTTCTTGTCATCTCGCTGTTTGCAGCCCCAGTCGTGGATAATGGACCCAGATAACCCTCTATCTATTGTGCCGACTTGCACTGAAAGATCCTCAGATCTGTACCCGCAATCACCAAGCAGAGGGCGTGCTTCCTGAGATCGGGAACTACGTGGCACAGCATAGAATTTATGCAGAATGGGGACTTGAGAACCGGTCCTAGTAAAGCTGAGCATGAGAAAAAGCAGCAAAGATAAAAGTGAGTTCTATGGTTTGTGTCAAATGTTGCTTCAACTATTTGCAGTTCCTCCTGGAAAACCAAGGTTTCAAGGGCAAAAGATGACTTGACTCTGAATGTAATCTGTTTTTCCTGCTTTCCAAGAGGACAGGGTACTCTGGCTGTACAAGGTGATTTTCGCTGCTTTTTAGGAAAGACTGACAGAAAAAAAAGGGAGTGTGTTAATTTTGGTGTTAGTCTCACATGCCTTGGAATATAAGACACTCATTTCTACCTTATTTTTGCCCATCCATCCATGTATCCATCCAACCATTCATCCATCCATTCATCTACCCTTGTGTAGTCTATCGTTCATCCATCCATCTGTGTGTCCACTTGACAACTTTTCAACCACCCAGCATCCGTCCCTCCATTTCCACCTATTCATCGTCCATCTGTCTATTCACCACTCACCCAGGCATCTAACTGACCAGTCAACCACCAGTGTTCCCCTAATCACCAAGTTTTGATGCGCTCCATGCAATGATGTGGTTGGCATATTCGATATCATCTCTGATCACTAGGGATTCACTCCAGAGGACATAGATGATGCAGATAAAGACAGGAAAGGAAATG
>RJWM01016179.1:0-45903 GCA_004363535.1 Dasyprocta punctata | reverse complement strand
CTCTTGGCTTGCTTGTAGCTCCTCCTTTGTGACCATGAGCTGGGTCTGATAATCACACACTGGGTTGCATAACTCTTATTATTCTGACCACAGTAGCCCAGTGCACAAAAGAGAACCTGTGCTTGGCATTTTCTGGTTCAGATGAACAGCTTCATCTAAAGACAACTGCAGACGTCCTTCTCCCAGCAGAGTGGTCTCCTCCCAGTCCTGAGGCTGGAGGGTCTGCAGGGACAGCTGCAGAGCAGAAATGCCTCCCCTTGCCCTCCACAAGCCCTTCTTCCTCCTTCCTCACCAAACGCTTAGTCTCTCTGCCTATCTTCCCATGGAGAGGCCACACACGTGGAAAAGCAGTGGGACCCAGTGAGTCCTGGTGCTTCCCAGAGGGCCTGGTGTCTCAGGAGGGCTGGGAGGTAGACAGCAGTCAGGGGCCTGCAAGCACTGAAGACGCAGGCAGACTCAGTGGGCCAGTGTGGTTCTCTCCCCATCTCCCTTGCTGCCTGCCCTGCCTGGGGACCTGCTTCCCCCCATAGTGGGGACCACATCCCAGCCACAGGATGTCAAAGTGGCAAGGAGGAGGATGCAGCTTTGATCTGGGCAGAGGAAGGGCATCGTCAGAGCTAGAGGCAAGTTGGTGGCCAAGCTGGGTCTGGAGCCCTCCTGTCCTGGTTCATGGCCTTGCACTCATTCCACAAATCCTAACATAAAGTAGCCTCCTTAACTGAGTTGTGAGATTCTCATGGACTCGGTTGCCCAGTGTAATAATGACCCATCAGATGATAATTAGGCCATATCCTAGGTGGCTATAGCATCATGGAGAGGAGACTTCAAAGTGCCTTGTCTTCAAAGTCTTGGAACTGAATAGGGTCTGATGACCTAATATATGTGTTCTGTCTCCTGAACGCTTCCTTCTGCTGAGCACCCAGTGATCATTTTCAACATGATTTGTCCCTAACACCTTTGGCTCTGGACGTCTAGAAGATTACAGATGCTCAGGAAGGATGGGCCCTTAAATGTGTTGCCTTCGACCTAACTCTCAGCGTGCATAGGACAGCGTGTGTGTTAGAGGCAGGTGCCTGTCTGATGTGGCCTCTGCAGAGTTCATCCTTCAGCTGTGACTGCAGACCCCACTGAGGCCTGAAGATCGCATAGTTAGCTGGTGAGTGAAGCTGACTAGTTAGCAGTTAAGCTGTGTAATTCAAGCTGGGATGTTCACTATGTAGATTGAATTCGTCTATTTGTCAGTCTCTGCTGCAGGGTCCATGCAGTAGAAGTACAAAGTAACAACCAGTCATCCAGCATCCAAACGGCCCGCTCTGTGGCTATCCCTCTGCTCTGCAGCGAGTGCTAATGTGGTAGAACCAAAGGTGTCCCTCGGTTACATCCATGTCCCACTGCCCAGCCCCAAGCCACATCCAGGTGCTTAGAATGTGAAGCTGGAAGCATCACACGGTGCGGAGAGAGGGGCTCAGAGACTCTTACAGTGTTTGTCTGTTACACAACTGGTCTGTCTCACATCCAGCTCTAGTGACCACAATGACATACCACGCAATGGGGAGACTGCAGCTCAGGGAAATGGGGGCCAGGCTTGGATCACACAGCACCCTGACTCTGATTCCTAACCTTGGTTCTGTTACCTGAGCCTTATTCCAGTCCAGGGACCACATGGGTAGAGGCCCTGCTCCATGTCAGAGAAGATGAAAAAATGAAAAATAAATACCAGATGCTTGAAATCATAGTGTAGCACATCTTCCCAGGACCTAAATGTACATTCTAAGTGAAAAAAATCAAATTAGAAAATCCACAGGGCAGAAAGATGTTTTGAATGAAAATGCCCTCCCTCTCTCTCTCCCTCTCTCTCTCTCTCTCTCACATACACACACACAATATCTCATTGTTTCTTTTTCAGGGAGCAGCTGTGAAGGAAACTGGGGGAGGGGTCAGACACAACATTCCATCTTTGTGTCTCATACAGAGCTGAGCTTTTAGGCCAGCCTTCCTGAACCGCAGGGGGTGTGGCATGCGTGACTACCAAACACCAATGACCTGATGGCAGCTTATAAAATAATGTGGGAGAAGCTACTCACAGGCATCTCAATTTGAAAGACCCTGCATGTGGAGACTGCCGTCATCTTGATTTTGAAAAGGTAGGTACTGTAGTTTTCCTTTTCATTTATGATCAGTGATGCTTACAATAGAGCCCAGCACGGCTTCCCACTGCCCCTTTGCAGCCGGGACATGTGACTCCCACTGATGGTGGGCTTGTGCAGTAGCTTTACAAACACAGTCTCGTTTTTCTCGTTTTTCCTCAAACTAGCAAGGTAGATATTACTAGGGCCACTTTTCAGATGAGAAGACAGAGAGTGAGTTATGTTAAACAACAGGCCCATGGTAAGGCCAATCCCAAAGCTGACTCTCCCCAAAGTCTTTGCCCTCCCCCTACCAAAAAAGACAAGGAGAAAATTTCTATTTCTATGTGAACTCTCCAGAAGAGATCCAACTGTGCATGACAGTAAAATCAGCCAAAAACTGGAACTGATTGGGTAAGTAGTATATTAAACAATATGGCACAACGATATTTTTGTTGAAGCTAGGCATGGTCGTGCACCCCGTAATTCTAACACTAGGAAGGCTGAGGCAGGAAGTTCACCACAATTCAAAACCAGCCTGGGCTACAAAGTAAGTTCAAGCCCAGCTTTAGTGAGACCCTGCCTCAAAAGAACAAAAGGAAAAAGAAAGGAAAGAAGGAAAGGGAAGGAAGGAAGGAAGGAACGAACGAACGAAGGAAGGAAGAAAAAGAAAAGATTTTGTTTTGTTTTGTTTTGTTTTGTTTTGTTTTGTTTACAGGGTCTTGCTACATAGTTTTACCTGGCTTTAAACTCACCGTGTAGCCCAGGCTGGCCTCACACTCACAGCACTCCTCTTGCCTCAGCCTCCTGAGTGCTGGGATTACAGGCATGCGCCACTACTCCCAACCAAGAAAAGATACTTTGTTGAAAAGATAGGATTGTAATTAGATTCTTTGGGTAAACAGTTTTTTAAAAGACATATTTACCTGTGGAAACATATTTTATGTATTTTATCTTATTGTGTGAAACCTCGATGTCTTCTGCAATTGGTTGATATCCATGGAGGCACCCAGGCGCTGCTGAAAGACTGAGACTGATATGCACCAGGCTTCACTATTAACTAGGAGGCGATTCAGGTGAATCAACTTCATGGAGGACAAGGAGGATGTCACCACAGGTGGCTTCCAAGTGGGCCACTGTGGAACTCAGCACGGAGCACTCTTTGGTGCAGCAGCCCGGCTGCCACGGGAAAGTTTAGAGTCTCACCTGCTCAGCGGGGACGCTCTGCAGCCTTAGAGGAATGACTCTGAGATTGTCTCATATGCAATTAAAATCATACCTAAATTACATTTTTTAAAAAAAGTAAGCTTTTCCTTGGGATAATCTTCCTAGAGGTATCAGAAGAAGATATGAAAATAGATGTCATGGGCAATGCATATTTTACCCGAGGCCACACACAGGGTCAATAACGTGCTCTGTGAGTGTAGGCTGAATCGGGATAGAAGGAGGGTAGAAAGCATTAGGTGTGGAACCAACCCTTCCTCTTGCAAGCAGTTTTAACCCCAGGAACAAAACTCCTGCAACTCAGAGTCATCCTTGGAAAAGGAGCAACCAAGACTGATTAGCCTCATGCTCGAAAGCCTCCTACCAAGCAAAATAGCATGTTTCAGCCGACCGAACATTTTTTGTGATGAGGCATTTTTCAGAGTGAGACACAGAACTGATTTTTGTTGTCACTTCTGGGTGGTGAAGCGAGACTCACTGGTCATAGAGGTCATATTTAGCGAAAGGTGCTGAGGTGGAGTGAGGCAGGAGCAACCAGGTGCTTCCAGCAGAGAGCTGGAGATGGGCCCAGGCCTAGCAATGCCCTCTGGTGAGCCTCAGTTTCCTCACTGGCCTAACTGTGAGGGTGGGGATCCATAGGGAGATATGTCCTTTGAGGTCCTGTCTATTTGGGGGACCTTGTAGAATATCCATACCATGTAGCGCCCTTTGGGGTCCAGCACTCTGGGCAAGCCTTAGGTTGGGAATACTTGGGTAGAGCTCCTGGGGTTCCAAGAATTTTCTCTTGAAAAAGAATGCAAAGTTTTGTGGGTTTTGGCCATATTTCTAAAATCCTTCTCCTCCAGGAGGCTGAGACAGATGTTTACATGGCGGTGGAAGCCAATGGGAAATGGAACCCTAGGGACTAAGGAAGGTGGTTGTGCCCATGAGGAGCCCAAGAGGAACCTCAGGGCCATCCAGGGCCATCCCTCCCGCAGCCCCCCACCAGCTTTCCCTCATTACATAACTGTTCCCATGAAATCCAGGCAACAAAGTCTCCAAGAAAAGCTATTGATTATTAAAGTTATTTGGAGGCTCGGAGGCTTGTAATAAGGTGGTTATAATTACTCCTGTTATGACACATCCTTCTAAATGCTCAGATCTGAGAACATTTTGCTTGCTTTGACTCAGCCCTCTTCATCACAGGGAGAGAGGCTGAGAGCTGGAAATAGCTCATGTGCAGCGACAGGCGAGAGTCACAAGGAAAGGAACAGGCCGAAAGCAAGTCAGAGAAGGAAGTGGGGAGGGACAAACGACACCCCTAACCTGCAAGTCGCTGCCTCCAGAGCACCCCTCAGGAGAAATATGTATTGCATAGTCACACGACAGCTGAACTGTTCTTCTGTGGTTAAATGTACCTTCATCTAAGGAAAATATCCTCAATATAATATTTTTTAAAATTCAGAACCAGGCACAGTGGTGCAGGCACTTGGGAGGCTGAGGCAGGAGAATCACAAGTTTAAATCCTACCTGGGCAACTCAGTGGGACCCTGTCTCAAAACAAAAACTATGATGTAGCTCAGTGATACAGCTCCTCACCCCACACTGGGTTCAGTCCCCTATATGGAGTGGGGAGAAGAATTCAGGAAATACCATTCTGTTTGTGCTTTTCATAATAATAATAATACTTAGCATTTATTGAGCATGTACTCTGTGTCACATGCTACCCTAGGTACTCTGTCTGCATTATCTCATTTACTTCTCATCAACATTCAACATTCATGAAATGGGCATGATTATTACTCCTGCTTTGTAGGTCAAGGAACTCAGGTATACCTTGCACACAGTTGTACCTGGTACGTGGCACAGCCAGAATTCAAACTTGGTCGGGGTAACCCTGTGGTCCCTGGCACACTGCCCCTGTTAAGGTTTTAAAGCCACCACATCCTTGGCACAGCCTGGCAAGAGTGGGCAGGAGTGGGGTGTGGGAACCAAGAAACAGTTCCCTTATGAGTCTCATGGGACACTGAATGTTATGCTTGGTTTTGTTTTGTTTTTTTCTTTCATAGAGTGCTGGAAGGCTGTCTCCCCTTTACCTATCTCCCCAAGACACAGTCGGGCACGCATGCACACAGTTTCTATTCATTCAAGAAGAATCCACTGAGCCTGGCACTTCAGGGTCCTAGGGGTGACTCGTAGCGGGTGTCAGGTGAGGACAGAGGCTGTAAGGCATGAGGTTTACACAGCGCAGTCAGATAGGTGTCCCCTGAAGGGGGTGGACTCCAGACTCAGGACACAGCAACTTTCCCCGACGCGTGTCATTGTGCATCTTCTGCAGGCCCAGAAAGTTCTGGCTCTTTGTTTCCCCAACTCCAGGCTCCTACTGCAGCTGCCCAGCCTCAGGATGGTGATGACGCTGTTGCTGCTTTCCATGCTGGCGGGCCTTGTTGCAGAGGCTGAGGGACTAGCATTCCATTTCGGGAAGTGCCCGAGCCCCCCGGTGCAAGAGAATTTTGATGTGAACAAGGTAAAGGCTGACCTCCTGGTGTTTTCTGTGTCTTGTTCAAATAAGTATCCCACTGTAGGTCTGGACTTTTGTTGTTGTTTGTTTTTTTTTTTGTTGTTTGTTTGTTTTTGAAATAAGGTCTTGCTATGTATTTCAGGCTGGACTGAAACTCACTATGTAGCCCTGGCTGGTCTCAAACTTTCATCTATCCTCCTGCCTCGGCCTTCCTAGTTCTAGGATGATAGGCAGGCACCACTGAGCCCAGCTCTCAGCCCCATTTTATATCCTACTTTAACCTCCACATTGAGCTTTGGGCTAGGTTCCTATCTTACTTTGGGCTCCCCTAAAACAGATTCTGAGACCGGGACGGGGTGGGGAGAGGGACAGGTGGTTTTGGGCTGATGATTCTAGAAGCACAAGAGGCCACATGGGAAACTGAGCCCCACAAGGCAGTGAAGCAATGAAGTATAAAAACAGAGGGTCCCAATCCTGGTGGGGATCCTCTGGAGAGATGTGCAGAATGCACCTCAACTTACCCTGGGGTGGATGCCAGCAGGCCAGGGCCAGGGACTGCCCTCTGAGACAGGAGAGACAGGAGAGACAGGGTGTCCGGCAAAGGCATGTGTATGGGAATTCCCGCCGCAGGGGAGAACGCAGACACATGGGAGGGGGCACTAAATGCGGCTTCTACAGCATTCTTATCCCATTCTGCAGAGAGAGAAGCTGCATGTCTCCCACTCCGGATGATACAGCTAATAAATGCAAGTAGGGTCCAAAAATGAGGCTTCCCCATAGTGCAGGATATGCCTCGGGTTACTCCCACAGCCCCAGGAGAGGCGAGAGCTCGGCAAGGGCTCCTTTACTACCTGCACGGAAAAGGTATCTGTTACAGCCCAGCGTGGTGCACACCTGTCATCCCAGCACCTAGGAGGCTGAGGCAGCAAGATTCCTGTGAGTTTAGGACCAGCCTGGGCTACATAGTGAGTTCAACACCAGCCTGAACTACACAATGAGACCCTGTTTCAGACAGTTAGGCAGAGTAATGATAGACAGGTAGACGGACAACCAGCTCCCCTATGAATTGTCTTTTTTCCTGGGATGGGAGCAGAGGGAGCAGCAGAAAAGACCCAGAGAATTTGAGTTACATTTTAATTTTAGGGTATCCCCTAGACATTTTGGGAATTGCACTTGATCTATATTTACAAAAGTCCTTTGAGAACTAAAACCGAATTTTTTAAAATACAAGTTTTATTGTATTAGTTCATATACCATACCACTGACTTTATTTATTTATTTATTTTTGGACCAGGAATTGAACCCAGGACCTCATGCTTTCTAGGCAGACGCTGTGCCACTGAGCTACAGTCCCAGCCCAACCACTGACTTTAAAGCAACTTTTGCTTTCAGTTATGTTTAGTATATTCCCCATTATGCAACCATCATTACAATCAATTTCAGAACATTTTCATCATCCTCAAACCCATTACCTACTCTCCCCACCCTCTAACCCTTCCAACCCCAGGCAGCTAACACTCTGCTTCTTATCTATATGAATCCACTTGTTCTGGACATTGCATAGAAACAGAATTACAAAATATGTAATTTTTGTGACTGACTTCTTAACATCACGTTTGCATGGCTCAGCCACATTGTGGCATGTATCAGTACCCGTTCCTTTTTATGGCCAAATAATATTCTACTGTGTGGATTATGCCACATTTATCCACACACATTTACATTGTTTCTACTTTTTTTTTACTATTAGGAATCATTCTGCTATGAACATTTGTGGTCAAGGAGTTTTAGGGGCAGGGAGACCTTCATTTTTGGTTCCCTCTTTCATAAACAGCATAGAATTGCTGATGTGGTAACTCCATATTTAACTTTTTGAGGAAGTATTATTGTACTATTTTTCAAAAAATCTGCACCACTTTACATTCTCACCAGCAGCATGTAATTCTAATTTCTTGGTATCTTTACCAATATTGTTGTTCTTTTGACTATGGTCATTTTAGTGGGTGTGAAGTGGTATCTCATTGTGGTTCTGATTACATTTCTTTAATGACTAATGAAGTTGAATATCTTTGTATACACTTACTAGCCATTTATATATAGCTATTAGCATCTCCTTTGTATATCTTATATTCAAGTTCTTTGCTGATTTTTTTGATGCCAAACATTTATTTGCCAAGGCAACAGCCTATTAATTAAATATTTCCTACGTGATTCTACATGGAATTCCAGGAAAACTAGGCAATGGTTTACCCATTTTTATATTGAGTCATTCACAATTTCATTATTGAGACGTGAGTTCTTCCTGTTTTCTAACTGTAAGTCCCTCATTAGATATGTGATTTAGGAATATATTCTGTGAAATTTTTCATTTTATTGACTTACTCTTTGAAACAAAAAGTTCTTAACATAGCCAGACACAATGGTACATGCATGTAGTCTCAGTTACTAGAGAGCTGAAGCAGGAGGATCAAAAGTTCAAGCCCAGCCTGGGAAACTTAGTAAGACCTTGTCTCACAAAAGCAAAATAAAAAGAGATGGGGATGTGGCTCAATGGTAGAGTGCTTGCCTACATGTGTGAGGCCCTGGGTTCAATCCTGAGTATCACACACACACACACACACACACACACACACACAGTTTTTCCTATTGATGAAATCCAGTTCATCTACTTTCTTCTTTGGTTGCTTGTACTTTTGGTGTCATACCAAAAAAAAAAAAGTCACTGTCTAATCCAACATCACAAAGATTTACTCATTGATTTTGAAGAGTTTTATAGTTTATGTTCTTACATTTAAATCCTTGATCCATTTTAGGTTAACATTTGTATACTGTGTGATATAAAGGTCCACCTTCATTCTTTGGCATATGGATGTTCTACTACTCCAGCAGTATTTGTTGAAAAGACTGTTACTTTCCCCATTGAGTAGTTTTAATATCCTTATTAAAATCAGTTGACCACATACGTGAGGGTTTATTTCTGGATTCTTAGTTCTATTGTATTGCTCTATACGTCCACACTTAGGCCAGTATCAGACTTGATTACTGTAGCACTATAATAAATTTTGAAATCAGAATATATGAGTCTTCCAATTTTATTCTGTGTCCTTTGCATTTCCATATGAATTTTAGCATCATCTTTTCAATTTCTACAGAGAAGCCAGTTGCAATTTTGAGAGAGATTGTATTAACCTAAGGAACAATTTTGGGAAATATTGCCTTCTTAACAGTATTGTCTTCCAATTCATGAACATAGGCTATTTTTCCATTTACCGAAGTCTTCTTTAATTGATTTTAACATAATAGAGTTTTCAGAGTATAAGTTTTGCATTTTTAGTTAAATTTATTCATAAATATTTTATTTTTTGATGTTATGTAAATAGATTTTTAAAATTCCACTTGCAGATTGTTCATTGCCAGTATATAAACACATTTGGTTTTCATATGCTGATCTTTTAGCTTTGCCAGACTCATTAGGTCTAATCATTTTTTTTTAAAGATTCCTTAGGATTTTTCTTTTTTCTTTCTTTTTTTTTGGGGGGGTACCAGGGATCCAACTCACAACCTCATGCCTGCCAGGCAGGTGCTTATACCACTGAGCTAAATCCCTGGCCCTATTTTTTGAGAGAGGGTCTCACTATGCAGTTCAGGCTGGTCTTGAACTCACTTTGTGACTCAGGCCAATCTCGAACTCACAACGATCCCCCTGCCTCAGCCTCCCAAGTGCTGGGATTAAAGGCGTGCGCCATCATGCCCGGCACCTTAGGATTTTTCTTCGTACAAGAATATAACATGCCTAAGTAGAGATAGCTCTACTTCTTGCTTTCTTGTATTCTCTTTAAACATTCAACTCTTCATATATAGGTGAACTATGACCCAAAAAGATTAAGAGGATTTCACAGCAATATGAGACCAGGAAAAAACATAACACGAAACAGCCTCTCATTTCTGAATCTCCTCTTCTGGGAAATCATGCCTCCTTGGTTTTAACTGTTGAGCACAAAAGTCATTGCAAAAGAGAACAATTTTAAATCTACTACAAAATAGAGCTCTTTTTTGAAAATTTCTGGGAAGCCAGTTGGTCTTATTCACTGGTTCCTTAAATTAAGGTTAAGTTCAGTGGTGTCAGTGCAAAGTGGTGCTTTAATAAACCAGTGAATTATTTATTATGGCAGTGAATGTGGGCCTCCCTCCAGCACGGAGCCATGTGACTGGAGCAACACTGCCCTCTGTTTGCAGCTTGGTCTTCATTCATGTTCTCACTCTGCAGTTGCATGTGCCTCTTTAGCCTTGCTCTGTTGAGTAATACATTTCAAAATTTTTAAAATAATTTCAGTTAAGGTTTTTGATTAGATATATGCTCACAGTTCAAAATTCTGAAAGTACCAAAGAGGGCTGGAATTACAGCTTGGCACTAGAGTGCCTGCCTAGCATGAATGAGGCCCTGGGTTCAGTTCCCCGCACTGCAAAATAAAACAATAAAATATAAAATCGTGCAAAAGAGGCCAGGCGTGGTGGCGCATTGCCTGTAATCCAGCACTCAGGAGGCTGAGGCATGAGGATCATTGTGAGTTTGAGACCAGCCTGGGCTACAAAATGAGCCAAAGGCCAGCCTGAACTGCATAGTGAGACCCTGCCTCAAAAAGACAAAAAAAAAAAAAAAAAAAAAAAAAAAAAAAAAAAAAAAAAAAAAAAAAAAAAAAAAGCACAAAAGCATGCAATGAAAAAGTTTTCCTTCCAGCCTTGCATACTTCCATTTCTCACCCAAGAACCAACCATAAAAACAATGTGTGTCTTTCGCAGACAAGGCATATGTACACAAACACTACATATATGGTAGATAGAATAATAGTTTTCCATAGTGTCCATGCATGAATCCATAGAGGTTATGACTATGTTACTTTAAATGGAAAAAGGGGTTTTGCAGAAGTGACCAAATAATGGGTCTTGAGACACCCAGAGTAACCTGGATATCCAGATGGACCAATCTATTCACGTAAGTCCTTGGACGCAGAGAACCCTTCTGAGCCACTGTAGAGAGATTTGGTAAAAGCGATAAATCAGACAGATGCTTTTAGAAGAGAGTTTGACCAGCTTTTGATGACTTTTAAAAAAGAAAGAAGGGGGTCCCCAGCCAAGGAATGCTCTGTAACTTGGAAAAGGCAAGGAAACTGATTCTCCCTGGAGCCTCCAGAAAGGAACAGAGCCAACAACTCAGCATCAGTCAGTGAGGCTTGGGGCAGACTTCTGGCTTACAGAAGTAAAGATAGTAAATACGTGCTGTTTTAAGCTTGTGGAGATTTATTGCATAGCATTATCTCATGATTATTATTACAGCAGCAACTGAAATCCAATACAATAAGCTTTTCTCCCATTTTTAGACCTAACAGATGTCTAATAGAGACACCATTCTGTACCTGGCTCTTTTTTTCATTATATGTTTGAAGTAATTGTATACCACTCTTTCTAGAAAAGATTGCTAAATTCCATTGAGTGAATGCACCATCATTTATTTAACGCCCATTTAGACTGCTTGCTGTCTTCTGCTGTTGCAAACAGTATTGCAATAAATAGCCTTACACGTGCATCACTGTTTATAACAGGAGATGCGTTGCCAGAAGAGAAACTGCTAGGGCCAAAGAGCACACATGGTTTTAGTACTGTTAGATTCTGCCAAACTGCCTGCCTGGAGGTTGTAAATTGGTACAGCCTGTGTAAGGTACATGCGGCAGTGCGAAGGTGTCTGTTCCCTCCCTTCATGGCCACAGTGGCAGCTTCTTAAAATTGACTCCATGCCCTCAAAGATGGATGTCCCCTCCAGTCTGCACACCTGCTGAAAGTGGTGCTAAAATGTGACCCTGCCTGGTGTCACATGAGGAAAGTTCAACCAAGCTGAATCTCCTAACGCCGACATCTGAGTTTGCTCCAAATTCAAGGATACCTGGTAGGCTTCCAAAATGTTTGAGATAAAAGGTATTTTCCATCATACAGACAAATCTCTTCCTTTTGGAGTCTAGAATTTCACACAGATTTTGGCTGAACAGGACCCTGAGAATGTATCTAAATAAGGCGCCCTTTAGGAATAGAATGCAGCATTCAGCCAGTGCCCACACATGCGATTCGCTGATACTTACTGGGATCGGTGTGGTGCTGGGTTGCCTCGGGGAACAATGCAGCCCATTCTGCCAGTTTACCCAGGAAAGGGTTCTGCCTCTGAAAGACACAATGGGGAAGAGTTCACAGGTCCCCAGAGGGCCACAGGATTTTGCTCTTTTATTGTCGTCTCTGCAGTATCTTGGAAGATGGTACGAAATTGAGAAGATTCCCGTGAGCTTTGAGAAAGGAAACTGTAACCAGGCCAACTATTCACTAAAGGAAAACGGAAACATCAAAGTGCTCAACCAGGAGTTGAGGTGAGCTGCTGGGCCATCTGGAGCCCGGCTGTAGTGCTGTCCTGGAGTGACTGGGTACTGACGAGGTAGGAGTTGGGGAGGAAGTAGCTATCACCAAGGCCAGGCGAGGACAGAATTGAGAAGGTATTCATTCATTTCCTTTACCACTTTCTGGGCATCTCCTGGATGCCAGACCCTGGGAGAGGCACCAGGAACTCACAGAGCTCCCGCCCTCACTGCAAAACAGGAACAGCAAGACATCGGGACCACCTTGTCTCATCTCCAGACAGAGAGAGAGAAGCTTTTCTGTCTATCTCCTCACAGAAGGCAAAGATTTTTCCCATCTCCAGGCAGTTTTACCTAAACTCTTTCTTCCTAAAGAAGAATCAAATACCTGTAACACATATACATACCCTAGGTTGTGTAAGCAGAATATCCTACTGAAGTGCACATTTCTATCATGGAGCGCTTGATAGAAGATTTACTTGATGCAAAGATCTACATTTTGAGCTGGGCGTGATGGCGCATGCCTTTAATGCCAGCACTTGGGAGGCTGAGATAGGAGAAGTGTTGTGAGTGCAGGCTGACTTGGGCTACAACGCGAGCGCAAGGCCGGCCTGAGCTAGATAGTGCAACCCTGGCTCAGTGGTTTAAACACCCATATGGCAGGCGTGAATTTGTGAGTTCAATCCCTGGTGCCACACACACAAAAAAAAGATTTAGGTTTTGGAAAGCAAATGTAAATTTAAAACATGCCCTAGGGAAAAGTCTTTCTACACCTCCTCAATCAACAAAGATAACAACACCAACAAACATATACAGGCAGTTCCTACATGCAAGGCATTATTCTCTGCGTGTATATACATGTAGCATGTGGGTATATATGCGTCTATACTAATGTATGTACATGAATATGTATTCATTTAACCCCCATAACAACCCTGAAGTAGGTGCTGTTATAAACCTCATTTTTTGGGACTGTTTTTTTTTGGGGGAGTGGGTTACCGGGAATCAAACTCAGGACCTTGTGCTTGCCAGGCAGGCACTTATGCCACTGAGCTATATCCCCAACCCCTTCAAACCTCATTTTTATGAATGAAAAAATTTAGGGATAGAGTGGCAACTTGTCCAAGGGTCACAGCTAAGTGATGAAAGTGGGATTCAAACCCGGGCAAAGTGACAGGGGAAGGAATCATAAGACAGATAAGAAAAGTTGGGAATGAAGAGCTGTCCTTCCTGTCCTCTATAAAGTCCGAGAAGTTCCTAGGCCCACAGATGTTTCCTGTGGCTGTCCCATCACCCACTGACTTCCTGTGAGCCAGAACTCCCTGGCCCTGTATAAGCCAGAAACACAAAGTAGGGCTCTTAAGGACCTCAAAGAAAGATTCGGCCTGTTTCAGAGCCTCAGGGAGGACTACAAGAACTGAGATGACCAGAGTGCCTCACAGGAACTTTATAGGCCTGATAATAACCAGCTGTCCATCACTATAATGAAATTCCTGGGGCAAGTAACTTATAAAGAAAAAAAAAAGAAGGGCCGGGAGTTTGGCTCACTGACTTAAGCACCTGTTTGACAGGCACAAGGTTGTGAGTTCAATCCCTGGTGCCGAAAAAAAAAAAAAAAAAGAGAGAGAGAGAGAAAAAAGGAGGTTATTTTGGCTCATGGTTCTGGAGGTTCCAGTTGAAGTTCAATATTCTTTAAGCCACTGGTGAGGGTGGCCTCATGGTGGGAGTGTGTAGTGGAGAAAAATCATCCACCTGGGAGCAAGGACATAGAAAAGAGATAGGAAGAGGCTAGGGATCCACACCCCACTTCAAGAGCACACTTGAGGTGACCTAAGGACATCTGAAGGTTCCACCCCTTCCCAACAGCATTGTCCTGGAGACCAAGCCTTTAACACATAGACCTTTAGGGGACAAACCACAGCAGGCCCCAAAGTAGCAATAACCTCATTTCAAATATTTTGTCCCATTTTAAGACCAGGCATCAACAATACAGACCCCAAAACCATAAGGATCCCCACTTCTCCTTTGGAGTTGGCCTGGAGTCTATTTTAACTGTATGCTGGGTGTTGGGTTGCTTTGCTCCCAGGGTTACACCAGTCTGAGTCACAGAGCACACAAACAAAAGTTTGATAATTCCAGAAAATGGCACAGTTTCTCTCTCCCAGGAGGATTGCAGAATGAGTAGGAGATGAAGCAGGGGTTCCAAGCAACAGAATGCTCAGCCAGTGTCAGAGAACTTGCATGCCCAAACACCTGGAGCAGCAGTGGAAGATGAAGAAGAGCTCAGGCTTTGGATGGAGTTCAGCTGCCTGGGTTCCAGTTGTGATTCTCCTATTTAATGTGCTATTGTAGGTCAGTTAGGATCATTCTGTAGGTAATAGTAACAGGGCTAACCCTAATGGGCTGACTGAGCATTCAATGAGGCAACACACGGAAAGCTCTTAGAACACAACTGGGCATGTAGTAAAATTTAACAAATAAGACTTTCCATGGTTAACTTGCTGCCACCCTTGAAAATATAAATGCATATCCCCAAGAACACGTTGTGATTTTATGATCAGAGCCTGGTGTTTTGAAAACTATTCTAAAACAAACTGCAAATGGTGGTGAAAGAGAGAGTAGACTGGGAAGAGCCTGGTTTGATGTTTTGTATGCAGATATAAACAGACCGTTTTCCCAGCTGCCTGGTCGCCATGTGAAAGAGTAGGGCTCTGTCAGCAGCCCCACATGGTGACAAAGAGATAATGCATTTGGGAGTATCCCCGTACTTTTCCCAGCCTCCCTTACCTGTGGCTTACTATCTCATTTCTAGGACATCCAATACCACTAACCACAGCACAAGCTTACAGACCTTTGTGCACATGATTGCTCTAATTTTAATTCCACCTGCCCTCTTTTTTTTTTTTTTTTTTTTGACACCGTGGATCGAACTCACAACCTCGAGCCTGCCAGGCAGGCGCTTAAGCCACTGAGCCAAACTCCCAGCCCTAGTTTTTTGAGACAGGGTTGCACTATGTAGCTCAGGCCGGCCTTGCACTCATGTTGTAGCCCAATCCGGCCTCAAATGCACAACACTCCTCCTACCTCAGCCTCCTGAGTGCTGGGATTAAAGGTATGCACCACCACACCCGGCTCCACCTGCCCTCTTAAGGACTGGTTGATGGGCAGCTCCTCTGTAGGGTCCCTAGGAGGGGCTCCCTGAAGCCTGAGCACCCTCCCATCTCTGTCCTCAGCTTCATAGGGTCTTTGTTAGCCAGAAATGGGCAAGATCCCTTCAAAAGGATAAAGGTATTCATTCCAACAGATGTGCCACCATTGTGTATACTAAGAAGAACTGACACTGTCAATTTTATGTGTCAGGTGGCATTTCTTCATATTTAATGTCACTGAGTTCTGGTCTTACCTGGGTTTCACTGTGGCAAGGTCAGTGCGTCCTCACTGCCTGCTTTGAACTGGCTTATGTCAAATCTCAGATGCCTGCTGACCTGGAAATGGTCTCAGTACTCAGGGCCTTTGTGGGACAGATGATGTCGCTGAAGCCCAAAGGGGAAAATCCTGTGGCACTCCCAACACCCACCCGGTTTTGCATTATTTCCAGTGACCAAATTCCTTTTTATTTGTTCCTTTGTCTTTGTGTGTTGCTTTGTTTTTTTTTTGCTTTTACTTCCTCTCTCTTTAGAGCCTAGGAGTGGGACACAGCCTTTCAGGCCTTTGCTGACAGTCCAAAAAACAAGTGTCAAAGCGCAAGGGTCTAACAGGTCTCTAATTCCAGAGCATTCTAATGTTGCTTCTTATCACTCCATGACTGTCTTCCTCCCTTTGGTCTCAGTCACAGACTAAAACACAGGAAATGGAACTGGGGTGAGCACCAGAAATCACCACATTGGCCACTACCATCCTTGATGACCCAAATCTTGCCTTTCATTGATTTTTTATTTTCAGTGAGTTGTTTGTTTCTTTGTTTTGTTTTTCACTCAATACAGACCTGATGGAACCGTGAATCAAATTGAAGGTGAAGCCACCCAGGCCAACATCACAGAGCCTGCCAAACTAGGAGTTAAGTTTTCCCAGCGTAAGTGGTGACTCTTCTCAGGCAGTTTCAGGGACAGGGGCTAAGCAGATGGAAGGCGAGAGCCATGGGGTACCCTTCACATCTGTGTGTCACCCATAAGCACTCAACACACAGTTGTTGAGCACATACTAAGTGCCATACACTGAGATGCAGTGATGGGCAACACAGGCTGGCCTTGACCTCATGAAACATGTGTCATGCTGGACACTGACCAGCAATCAGGAGATTTCCTGCAAACTATCCTCAGTGTTCAGTGAGTGGAAGCATTCAGGGCTGTAGAGGTAAGAGACCCAAACCAGTCTTACTTCCCAAGGGAAACTGAGGCCCCCAAATGAGTAGCATTATCGAAACAACTAGCATGAGCAGAAGCTTGAAGGCTAGAGACAACGAGAGTGAAGGTCAGCTTGGGTCCTGCTTCTGCCACTTTCTAGTCATTATTGGGTCTCTGAGAAATACTTAACCACAGGCATCTGCCCTCTGAGTTTCGAACTAAGCAGCGAACAGATGCAGCACACAGGGAAAGCATCCCATGGAAATTTTACAGCTGATGTAGACACACTGGAGAATTTGGCTCAGGCCTGTAAGGCTTTCTAATGTTGACAGCATCCTGGGAACCCCTCTTTCCACTGCAGGGGAGACACTAAAGTCACCAGTTGCAACAGAAGTCACGCTTAGTGTCCTCACCCACCCAGTGTGGGGTAAGGAGGAAGTTCTTGCTTATAAACCAAGAAAGGAACATGCGGGAGGAAACAACTCTTCCCACACATACGATGATGAGCAAATAACATACAAACCAGGGGTGACCGCCCTGGATCATGAAGATAAACCTAGTAGGGCATGTCTGTGAACTGTTCAGGGCTCTTGTCATAGTCATGGCTTTTGTCACTCTTACACAGAAGAGTTACACAGAAGCTGACATGCAGGGGGGCTGAGTGGCGTGGGCAGACATGTATCTAATCAGAGGCAGAGTCTCCAAACTCTCAAATGAGATTTTACCATGACATGGATGCAGAAGGGATGGTGGATGGGAGTGAAGGTTAAATACATTCTGCTCAATCCATATAGGGAAGCCTGTGGCAGGAGCTAAAAGAAAGGCAGAAGCTGCTTGCTGGGGAAGCCAAGGAAGAAGAGATTTGTTCTGGCTCAAGGGCTCTGATGTAGGTGCTAGGGCCTTGCAAACTGTATAGGAGATTGTGGGAAAGCATGGATGTTCCAAGTGGAACGGACGACATTCGAGATGCCTGGGTAAAGCAGCCTAGAGCAGGAGAGGGTATGTGGGATGCAGGTCAGGGCTAAGGAGGCCCTTAAATGCCATGCTAGAGAGTTTGCATTGCAACCAGCCTGAACTAGAGAAATCCTTTCTCAAAAAGACAAAAGAAAAAAAATTACAAAAAAGGATTTGGAGTATAGTTCAGTATGAATGCTCTGGGTTCATGCCTCACTTCTGGAAAAAAAAAATAAACCCTGGGGATGCATCTCTCCTGCTCTGGTCCCTCCTCATGCTGCCTTTCTTTGGTTCTCAGTGAGGCCATCAGCACCATACTGGGTTCTGGCCACTGACTATGACAACTACGCCCTTGTCTACTCCTGTACCAACATCATCTGGCTTTTCCATATTGACTACGTTTGGATCTTGGGAAGAAACCGTTATCTGCCCCAAGAAACAGTGACCTACCTAAAAGATATCCTGACTTCTAACAACATCGACATTGAGAAAATGACCATCACAGATCAGGCAAACTGCCCCGACTTCCTGTAAGGAGGCTGTGGAGCGTGGCTGCCACCATCCCCTGTCACTTCCTCTGCTTTGCTTTCCCCACCCCACCCACACCTTATAAAGACACAGAACCACCCATGGCAACAGCTGCAAACACAGGCAGGGAAGTTTGTAGAAGCCACTGGAGGAGAATTTGAGGAAAGCTGCCCGAACACTTAGCCTCCGCTCACCCCGCCACCTAGCCACCAATAATAAACGTGTTGACCGTCTGTGCCTCAGTGGACTCTGCATCGGGGTGATGATTATGTTAGCTTTCTGTCACTCTGACAAAATACCTAAGGTAAACAACTTGAAAGGAGGAAAGGTTCAAACAAGGCCCCCACTCCCACTGCTTCCCAGGAGGAGCCCATTAAGTTGTGAAAACGTCAATCAGTTTATTGATGAAGTCAGAGCTCTCATGGCCCAAACACCCCAAAAGGCCTCGCTTCTGGACATTGCTGCACTGGGGACCAACCCTTCAGCACAAGAGCTTTTAGGGGATATTTCAGATCCAAACCATGACAATTACAGGGTTGTTTTGTTTTGTTTTTTGTTAGCAGTGTATTCTTAGCCTTCAACAGTTACATCAAGGAAAAACTAAGCTCAGAGATCACACTCCTCCCCTAGAAAGGATGCTGATGGCACAGGCACACTCTGCTGGCCCGAACCCAGGTGTCCCTGTTCTGCAGTAGACGCTCCTCTAAGGGTGGGGCTGGGGGGTTCCTGAGTTTACCGTACAGTTTCCTTGAAGCTTTTACTCTCATCAGGAAATCCCCAGAGTTAGGCTGCAGAGCAGCCATCCTGGGGTCTCTGTGAAGAGGAGGGTGATCTATGTAGGGGAAGATACTGAAGATTGTTTTTAAAGATTGGTTTTTCCAGCCAGGCATGGTGGCACACGCCTTTAAACCCAGCACTCAGGAGGCTGAGGTAGGAGGAGCGTTGTAAGTTCGAGGCCGGCTTGGACTACAACCTGAGCTACATAGTGCAACCCTGCCTCAAAAAACTAGGGCCAGGAGTTTGGCTCAGTGGCTTAAGCGCCTGCCCTGGCAGGTGCAAGATTGTGAGTTCAATCCCCGGTGCTGCAAAAAAAAAAAAAAAAAAAAAAAAAAGGAAAAGATTTGTTTTTCCTGGCAAACATGAGGTCCTGAGTTTGATTTCCCATACCCCCCCCCAAAAAAATATCTTTCTGTGTGTCTTTCATTCAGTTGCTATTTTCTGAGGCCCAACTGCATTCCAGAAATTGAAAAATACAGGCTCTTTCTCCTCCCACAGGAGCTTACAATCTAGCAAGGGAGACAAGAAAATAGAGAAGTCATTACAGCCCAAGGTGAGGATGGCGAAGGCAGAGGCCATGGAGGGTGCTGCCCCGCCAGACACAGGACACCCAAGTCACACGCTGCCCACTTCCCCGCTCCATCCCACCTTCTGCGGAGGTTTTACACCTTGTGACTTTTAAAATCAGAAAGCCCTCAGAATTATCACCCTGCAATTTCACAAAGCTCACATCAATTTTATAATCCGCTAATATTTGGGCAAATGAATAGAAAATTAAGCCCTTTGATTTAACTTTTTGCTTTTTTAAAAACAGGACTATAAAATACCATTTTCCTTGAATACTTGAGACTTTTTAATGCTTTATGTTAAAGGTCACCAAGGAATCTTACTACATGCAATTTTTGTTTAAATAAATATAAACTCAAAAGCTAACTTACAATTTGCAGTTCCGAAAGGCTGAAATCCACTGGGGAAGGCGAGGAGGAGGAGAAGGTGTCTTAGAGCCTCTCACAGATTTGCTGGTGGTCAGGCCCTGTGCTTTGCCGCGCTGCCAGTGCACCGTAGGGCACTGGGCTCCTCTTATAAACCAGTTATTCCATGATGTTGAGCTGCTGTCTGTCTTTTATTTCATTGCACAAACTACGTTGGGATGTCGTTCTTCCTAACGGCTGCTTGGTAACATCTGAGACAAGGCGATTGTGCTTTGCACTTGTTTAGTGCCTTGCCCAATACACAGACTCACTTTACATGTGAATGAATTACTGAATGGGTGGACAGAGGGATGGACTTGAGTTTTTCAGTGAAGAAGTGAGAGGAAACTATGAAGCAGATAGCAGGCGAAACTAAGCTTGAGAAAAGCATTGGCGACTCTGGAGGGCAGCTCATGGGTACCAAGTATCCAGCAGAAACATGGGGAGTGGGGAAAGACAAAAAAATTAGAAGGGAGAGGAAGAAAGAGAAGGAGGAAGTAAACAGCAAAATGGAGACAACAGTTCATAATAAATGCCCACAACCCCATTGTCCTTTCCAACAGTCATCAACACGTCACCAATCTTAGTTCTGCTCTCACCCACCATGTTCAAGTGTTTCAAAACAAATCAGGATATCACTTCCTACTACTTAGTGAGGAGCTACCAAAGTATATATCTCTGGCAAACATAGACACTTTTTAAAAATGCATGTCTTATGTTTTTAAAGTGCTCAGAGGATGTAATCTCTATGTTAGTTTAAAAATATCTTAGCATAATCTAGATAAAAGGGAATATGTGCAAAAACATTCAACATAGTTTTGTAGGTAGTGGCCCCAACTGAAAGAAGCTAAACTAAAACTAGCAGCATGTGTTAATAAGGTCCGGTAACCACAGTTACAGCCCCTAATTCCCATCGTCCTTTCGGCCTCTCCTCTTGACAGGGAAGTACCACTTCATGTACTTTCTCAAGCCTTGTCCCTGGCAGGTAACCTCAACTCCTTTTCACTGAACTGTCCCCCTCCAAAGTCCCTTTTTGACTTTTTCGTTTCATAGCTCCCCCTTTATGCTCATAACCCTATAAAAGAACTTATAGCAAGAGTTATTGGTCTGGTCTAAGTCCAGGGTGGGCTCTCTCAGGTTTGTTCTGAGATAAACTTGTCCTGTTGTGACTGCGCCTTGGTTTTTTCCTCCTTTTCCTAACAGTTCCTGCCTCCCCACCCACCCCACTGAGCCAGGGCAGGTCCACCTGAGCATTAATAACACTAGTGACGACCAGTCCACAAGCTGACCTTTGCGGACTGAGTAGAAAAGATAATTTGGAACTATCACATCATGATGTAACTTTAAGACAGCTGGGGAAAGAATAATTGAAACCTCCTATGTCGGTCAGTTTTTTGTTGCTGTGACCAAACACATGACATTCACAACTTCAAGGAACTCACGGTTTCAAAGGTTTCAGTCCATGGCAAGCTGGTTCCAAGGCAGAAACATCATGGTGGGAGGGTGTGGAAGGAGAAAGAGCAAGACAGCCACAGAGACAGGAAGGGACAGAGGACAAGAATGCACTCTTCCAGGCTACATCTACAGTGACCCACTCCCTCCAACCAGGCCCCACCTCCTAACAGCACATTCAACTAGGGACTCATCACTGGATTAATTCCTAATTGAGGGCTGTATCCCATGTTTTAATCACCTTCCCAAAGCCCCACCTCTGATCCAAGCCATAACAGCCCTGAAACTGTAAGGTCACATGATCTGTATTTGGTGACATGGAACTCAATTTGTGAGAGTGCAGAGAAAATCAGAGATCGGCAGAGACCCTGTATATGCACCCCAAAACCTCCCAACGGCTGCTTCAGTAACTGGTGGCCTTTCACACTCTAGCTCCATTCCTGTGGACCTTAGCTATCTTAGGTACCTATCCTTGGATTTCTGCAAGATTAGACACATACACACACACACGCACACACACGTGC
Organism: Dasyprocta punctata; assembly: GCA_004363535.1. NCBI lineage: Eukaryota > Metazoa > Chordata > Mammalia > Rodentia > Dasyproctidae > Dasyprocta > Dasyprocta punctata. The sequence goes on along the minus strand of RJWM01016179.1, from coordinate 24,109 downwards.
ATATGCACACACACACAATTTTTTTTCTGAGATAATTTAACTTAACTCAGTAGATGTTCCTTGGAACCAAAATAGCCCTAAGACAAAACCATTTACAAAATAATATTGAGTGGAAAAAAGAAATGCAGCATTTTAACTACTCTGTATTTATAGCTACATGAAAAGGTGGCATAAAGTCAAGAACTAAAAGTGAACAGAGAAAAATGAGAGCAATTAACGTGTTAGGTGGCATTGTGGGAAATTATTTTTCTTTTTTAGTTTTTGCTACTGATATTTGCCGTATAGGCCCTAAAATATACACAGACCCTAAAACCTCCTTATAGTTCAGTCTGACCCTCTGGGAAGTTTGATACCAAAACCCCTCAACCCCAAATGGGTCTCATCTTCCAACAACTAGTCTCAACTTCCAACAAAGGCCTCACACCTTGAGGCCTTTCTGGTGTAGTCTCCCATTCCATCCTATCCATAATATACCTGAGAGAAGGGCATGAGTTGCAAAATGCAGGATATGTTAGAGTTTTAAATTTCTCTATGAAAGCAATCTGTACAACCAACAACTTCCTCTGTAAACTTCTAGAAGACATAAAGGGATATATTGAATAATTTTACTTTCAAGACTGTCTAAATATTGTTTTATTTTATAATTGACTTCCCCCAAAAGAAATCATTTTCACCTTGACAAGTATGACAACTATGAAAAAATGCAATGTGTGTTAAATATGGTCAAGTTCCAAGTTAAAATCTATTTTGGCTACTTATGATTTTAAAACAAACTTAAGAGTTATCTAATATTTCCCAATAGACAGGGTAATGGGGGCAAATTAGAAACACTAAGGAGACTGGTATGGCAGCTCATGACAGTAATTCCACCACTCAGGAGGCTGAGGCAAGAAGATCACCATAAGTTCAAAGCCAGCCTGGGCTACATACCGAGACCTTATCTCAAAATAAACAAACAAATAGAAAGAAAGAAATGCCAGGAAATAGTGTGGTCTGAGTCAAGGAGGTAGGATTCAGCTCTGGTCTTGACCCCCAGTAGTGAGCCCCCAACTCCAACAGCTCTAAGAATTCTTCCACTCACAGTATTAGGGTTTTGTGCAAGAGTAATAAAGTAGAATTTTGCTGAAAAGGAGGGAGTACTTGTTCCTTTTTAGGGAAGATAAACTTGTAAGAGCAACTCTTCACTTTATTTTGTGTCTTCTTCTAAACCTCATCAATGTACGCATTATGCCAAAATGATATATATTATTTTCATGTATTTTACATGAAGATACATGTTTTACTCATATTACATATTTTGTTCTATAAATGCATTGAAAATATTCCATTTTATCCCCCTGTTTTCTTCATCTGTTAACTATAATTAAAATATAAGGTGAGCAATTTCAGACAACTTTTCTGCATCTTCAGACCCAGCGGAGCAATAGCTCTTTAAACTATGGGATGATGCTCTGAGGGACCGTGGTTAGAAGAGGTGTTGAAACAAGAGCAGCCAGGAACCGCAGCTTGACTGCATGTGGCCAGACAGTTGTTCCCACGTCTCACAGCCTGTGGGTGCCGAAGCCCTGGTGGGGACTCTGGTTATCTGTGGAGGAGAAGCCCTGAGCCTTTCCATACTCTGACCAGCATACACCTCTTATTGTGCTTTCCTGCCTCTTCTCCCATGGCTCCTTTACAGGCAGCCTGTCTGGTGGGCTCAACCAAGGCATCCCACAGCCACCTGGGGGAATTTTTCAGTTTCTGGGGAAGATATCCCAAAACGGTGAGACAAACAAGAGAAAAATCTGAAGTGATTCAGATTTGCTCCCATGTCTTAACTGAGAACCACTGCTTTTCCCAAGAGACTTAATTACCACCCTACTGTGTCCCACCTCTGGTCTTTTTTTGTTACTTTGTTTTTTGAGACAAGGCTGACCTCAAACTCACTGGGTAGCCCAGGCTGGCTTTGAATTCACAGTGACCCTCCTGCCTCAGCCTTCCAAGTGCTGGGATTACAAGCATATGCTACTACATCTAGCTCTGCACCTTTAAATAAACATCATTCCTCATATTGAAAAGTCCTACTGTCAAAATCCAACCCATCAAGTGCACATCAGGACTTTCACAGACCAATCTGGCAATACATACCTAGTAAAGGTAAGGATGGCCTAGTAATTCTCTTTTCTTGTAAATATTCTAGAAATACGTCTGCACATGAGCACAAAGAGACATGAACAGAAATGCTTACTGTAGCACTGTTTGAAAGACTGAATTTCCATCAATAGAAAAATATATTTAAAAAGTGTGGCACATACATGTGCACTCACAAAATAAAATATTAGGCTGAGGCAGGAGGATTGCCAAGGCATTGAGGCCAGCCTGGGCTCCACCATGAGTTTAAGACCAACCTGAATTACATAGTGAGACCTAGTCTCAAAAAACCAAAAAGAAAAACGTGTTTGTGCTATGCTCATTTAAAATGTTAGGAAAAAATGTCAGTCTGTCCTTTTTGATGAGTTGTGGGCCGTTAGCATGGGCTGGAAGAAACTGGGGAATAGCACTGCTACCTGTCTGCTGATTGGGTATTGGATACAGGATTATATGAGTGTTTTTGATCATCTTAGGGACTTTCCTGATGTGAACAGTGAAGATTACATAACAACAAAAGACCAGCTATAAAACAAAATCTGCAGAGTTTTAGTAAGCAGTGGTTGCTAGAATGCCAATATGTAAAAAGTTCTTCTTGTTCATTAATTTTCCAGATACCCTATGTTCTTAAAGAAGTATCATTCTCCATGGAATGCAAGTCACTTAAGATATGTAACAGCATGCTGTTTTAAATTAGCTGTAAATGGGTATGTGCTAAGCAAATTGAGTGATACCATTTTTACAAAGCTGTTCACCTGAATAGTGAATACTGCTGCTGAGAAAAAAGCCAAAATGAAATACTATGCAATAGTGAAAACTAACTAGAGCTACAGATATCAACATATACAGTCTATAAAATATTGAGCAAAGAATAAGAAATGGGTGGCAGAGGGACACAGATGACTTTCATTGTGGTAATACTTGTATTAGTTTCTGTGTAATTTGCTGTAACAAATGATTACAAATCTGGTGTTTCAAAACAAGAGAAATTTATTCTATCATAGTTGTCGAGGTCAGAAACCCCAAAATCAGTATCACTCAATAGAAATGAAAGTGTGGGCGGAGCTGTGCTCCCTGTGCAGGCCCTGGGGGAGAAGACATTCTTGTGGTGGCTGCCAGCATTCATTTGTTTGTGGCCACATTGCTCCAGTCCTCACATCTCTTTGTCGTCTTCACAGGTCCTTTGTGTGTGTGTGTGCGTGTGTGTGTGTGTCTGTCTGTCTGTCTGTCTCTGTGTCTGTGTACTCATCCTCTGCCTTTCTCTTCCAAAGAAATGTAATTGCATTTAAGACCAAACTGAATAATCCAGGACAATAATCGTATCTGCAATGACTCCTTTTCCAAGTTAAATATGTACAGATTTCAAAGGTTAGGGCCTGATATTTTTGGAGGGGCACTTTTCAGCTTACTAGAGTGATATTTTACTTCTTAAACTAAATGGTAGATAATAACAGACATAGACATAGAATAGCTCCCACAGAAGAGGGGTGGATGAAAAGGGCCATTGTGCCAGCAAGCAAGCACTGACCTGAGACTACACCATCAACATTCACAAGTGGGACTGTGAGCTAGGTGTGGTGGTACACACCTGTAATCCCAGTACTGAGAAGGCTGAGGCAAGTGGATCCCCATGAGTTCAAGGTGAAAGGGCTACATAAGAAAGTTCAAGGCCAACCTGAACTACAGAGTGAGATCTTGTCTACAAAAACAAACAAACAAACAAAAATATACAAGTGTGACCACAGAGCCCACTCCAAGAAGCATGATCAAGATGTTTTACATGAAGAGAGGAGAATCTCACCACGGGCAAACTAATACCAGGCCTGGCAGAACAATCTGGAGCAAAGCAGAAAGAAATGTCCTATATCACACCCATGTGTGGTTGCACAGAAGCACAGTTAAGAATGAAGATTTAGCAAACAAGAATTGTGCATTGATTGCCTATCTATCTTCACCACTTCCAAAAATCTATAGATAATCAATGTGCATGAGAACTGACCACTGACTGTCAAATAAAGTTATAAAATTACACACACACACACACACACACACACACTCATGGCCCTCTACTTCAGGTTCCAGTTCTCTTGGCATCTGTCTCATGGCAGACACAGACTGTGAACCTGTCACAGGAAAAGAAGTTTCCAGGAAGCTGAAGAGTGTGTGATGGGGTAACACAGTGGGAAGGTTAGTAGGCTAGGATTCACACTCTAGGCTCAAGTGTATGACTTTGTCATTTCAGAGGTGGGGCAATTCTGCATGAGATGAGATCAGATCCAGGGCAAGTAAGAAACCTATTGACTCTTGCCATTTTTAGAAAATTCTGTGTTTCTTGATGCAATAAATTACAATGTTCAAAGTCATTATAATAAATTACAATGTTCAAAGTCATCTAAAAATTTGCATTAGTAGGTGTGTTAGCTTTCCTTCACTGTGACTAAACATCTAAGATACACAACTTACAAGAAGGAAAGGTATTTCAGAGCTTTCAGGCCATGGTTGCTTGGCTCTCTTGCTTTGGGCGTGTGGTGGCACAGTACATCATGGCAGGAGCTTGTGCTACAGAAGAGTGCTCATCCTCTGGTGGCCGGGAAGCAAAGCGAGAAAGAGACAATCTTTCAGTGACCTCACTTCCTTCCTGTAGGTCCCACCTCCCAAAGGTTCCACTACGTCCCTATAGTGCCACAGGCTGATGACAAAGTCTTTAACACATGGACCATACTCCAGATCCAAACTACAGTCATGGAAGATCTGAAGGCCAAAAACAAAAACGAAGAAAGAAAAAGAAACCCACACAACTTTCAAAACCAAGTATATTGGATGCTAACTTTTGGCAATAGAATTTTAAGTATGGTAGCAGCTACCAACTTCATCTGGTTTCCGTCCAAGCCTTGAGGGTTTCCACCCCACCCAGGTCAAAACTGCTGCCCATGCTCTCTGAACCAGGTCCACACTAGGAGATGACAAATGTGCTCGGGAACGCCCTGGCTGGCCTGGGCAGGCCTGGAGAAGCATGTGGTCACTCCTTTGCCAGCTCAGCTGAGCTGTGACAAATGGGTGCTTGTTCTTTACCTGCAGCCTGATCTAGGCTGGACTGGCAAGAGGCAGTAGGAGCAGCTGGTAATAAGCAGATCAACCCCACAGGAAGCTGCACAAGGTTGAGGCTGACATCACAGCATTTTGCTTATAGGCATTTTGTCACAAAGGATACTGTGCTTAGGAAGCAGTATAGATGTGCCATTTTTGCACCTATAAATCACTAATGGTTACCTTGGCAGGCTTAGAAGCCCAGATTGTTGGCATCTCATTTATTAAGTCTCACCTCAGATGGCATCTCAGAAGGTATGCACCTAATGATGACTGCCTCAGCTGCTTTCTGTCCTTTCCTCCTTTTTATTATTCTTACCACTTCTCATGATCTTCAATTATCTTGTTCACTTCTTTGCTTGTGTATCTGTTGCCCATCTCTTTCACTAGAATGTAGGCTCTCTAAAAACGAGAACCCTGGCTTTTTGTACTCTGTGTTCTCAGAGTCTAGGACATGTATGGCACATATTAAGACATTCAATAAACATTTATTAAATGAACAGATAAATCAGTGGGTGTCCAGCCAGAAAGAATCAGTCATAGAAGTGAAAAGAACCAGTCGTATATCTGAAAACGGCACAGATATAAATGTCTTCCATCATGGGTCTGAACATATTTGGCTAAGATTGCTTCCTAATTTGCTATTTTTGGTATGCTGCCACAATTTACTACTGGCAGATTACCCCCTTCATGTTCACATTCAGATTCTAAATGCGGAAACTGAAACTCGGCCAAATGAAGTGACTTGAACAAAACTTTGCAGCTACTTATAGTTATGACTTAAGCTTAGACCCTGATTTCTGTCAAAGAGGTAATTTACTCGAAGGATGAGTTGAGGGTTTTTAATCTCATTTTGTTTCTTTCCCTCGCAGATAAAACAAAACATGCCCTATGAGAAAAGATGTTTTGCCTTCCTGAGACAAAGAAACTATGGTATAAAGTCAGCGTCATGTTTAGCAAATCAGTGGTCACTACATAGGGAGTTTTATTCAATCGCTAATTAAGAAGCCGACTTGGCAAGCTAGATGACACTCTGTGTTATCAGAGACGAAGATGTCCTGCTCCCCAGGGCCACCAGGTACACGAGGTGGCCAACACGGAAGTCTTGGACTCAGACTCTGGTTATTTTTAGCAACGGAGAGATATTGTTTCATGTAGTGAAGAAGCAACTCTACCAGGAATCCAGGGACTGACTACTTCATGTGACCACTCCAGCTTCTGGGGGCTTTCTAGACAAGACAGCACAGGAAGTGTGAGGAATAAGAGGCTTAAAAACCTACTTCTGGCTGCTCTTGGTAACCCACACCCATTATCCCAGAACTCACAAGGATGAGGCAGGAGAATTGCCACAAATTCGAGACCAGCTAGAGCTATATAGTGAGTTCAAGGCCAGCCTGGACTACATAATGAGACTCTGTCTCGAAAAAGAAAAGAAAAGAAAAGAAAAGAAAGGAAAGGAAAGGAAAGGAAAGGAAAGGAAAGGAAAGGAAAGGAAAGGGAAAAGGGAAAGGAAAGGAAAGGAAAGGAAAGGAAAGGAAAGGAAAGAAAAGAAAAGAAAAGAAAAGAAAAGAAAAGAAAAGAAAAGAAAAAGAAAAAGAAAAAGAAAAAGAAAAAGAAAAACCAGGTGTGGTGGTACACACCTTTAATCCCAGCACTCGGGAGGCTGAGGTAGGTGGAGCATTGTGAGTTCGAGACTGGCATGGGCCACAATGTGACCAAGGCCGACCTGAACTACATAGTGCAACTCAACCTCAAAAAAAATAGGGCCAGGAGTTTGGCTCAGTGGCTTAAGTGCCTGCTTGGCAGGTGTGAGGTTGTGAGTTTGATCCCTGGTACCAATGAAAAAAAAAAAAAGAAAAGAAAGGCTATTTCCCCCTCCTCTCATGAGACTATGCTGCCTCCTTGTGATTTGAGGGGTGAATGCTGATTGTGAAATTATTACTAATTTCTTAATAAGTGTTAATATTTTATCTGTGTCCAGTTCTCACGTTCCTTAGGTTATAGATCATGTAACCAACTCATTCATCCCATCTTTTTTTCTCCTTGAAAATGTCACCTATTCTGAAGTCTGTTTTGAAATATAACACAAAAGTATCACCATGTGCCATTGAAAGAGGTTTTTAAATTTCACACAAAGCCCTGTGATGTCATGTCTCCTCATAAGTAAGACAGTTACCCACAGTTCGGGGTAACAGTGACATCACTATGAAATTGAACAATTTATCAAAGAGTAGCCTATCTTAGAGGACCTTTCCCAATTCTCTAAAACACCTCTTCTTTACCTTGTATTATTCATTAATTACATCTATTACTGATACAGTCACTCTCGCTACCATGTTAAAGAAAGGCATCTTCCTTAAAGTCACAAAGAGTAACCTTTAGGTGACTTCCTAAGAGACAACTGTCACACAAAATGATGGCACCTGAGGTTAAGCACCCAACTGAAATGGGAAAAAAAAGCACAAAGCAAAGCAAATTAAAATGAAGAAGAATGATCATTTCGGAATAATAAAAGGAAACTATTCAAGCAATAGAGCAACTCTCTAAAAACAGAATTTATAGATGATCCCAAAAAACATTGCATTAAGTCACAAAATTCAATACAATCAAAAATTATAGGGTAGTTTTCTGCTTGTGGGACAAAGATTAGTAGCCCATGTGATGTTTTCAGTTTTCTGCTCTGCACATTGATTTGACTCATTATTTGAATTATGCCTAAGAACTCAGCACTCATACATTAGCTTTGGCAGGAAGGCAGCTGGTTCTTGTTCTTAGAATTACTGCCTCCAAATATAAATTGTGTGTGTGTGTATGTGTGTGTGTGTGAATTCTAAATTATTTACTGAAATTAGTTGAGGATGTGGCTTGCAGGTGGAAACACTTGCCTGGCATGCACAAGGGCTTAACATGTGTGAAGCCCTGAGTTCTATTCCAGCACTGAAAAATTATTTACCTAAGTGATCCCCTTGATTCTTTACTGTTGAATTGCTGGCCTGTTTCTCCCACTAGGTGGTGGTGGGTAGGGAATCTGTCTCTTATCTTTGTATCCCCAATTCAGGTCAGAGGAATGAAATTAACAACCAATTGGGCATAGAAAATAGTTTAAAAGTCAGCCACCTAGAAACTGCTCAAAAGGAAAGAACTGGGATGGGGGAAGAGAAAGGAAAGAAGGGAAAAGAAAAAGTACATATATGGAGATATATATATATATATATATATATATACACACACACACACACAATAGCTAAGATAATTACACTACAAATTTCTATTAATTCATTGAAAAGAGCTGTTTGTGCTTATACTGTTTGACCAATTTTGCATGCTTATATCTTGTAATCTGAACAAGTACTTTGAAGATAACAATAAGAATATATCAACCACTCTTAATTTCCTATTATCTTGTTCTGAAACTGCATCATTGTTTTTACTATATTTTTTCACCTCTTTAAAATAAAAACAAGTCAGCCACCTTATGAATAGTTTTTGTAAAAGAAATGTTCTTCTTTCCTATCCTTTTGGCATTTTAAGGACTTTCGAAACTATTGTGACCAAAGACACCTCAGACTTCATATTTCAAATTAGCTCATAACAGATTTGCAGTACTTTATGAATGACGGTATCATTTCCCTGGTATACTATTCTTCCTTTATTTGCTATTTATTAAGCAAGAATTTTAAATAACAAATTAATATTCTGGAATATAATCTAATATAAAATAACAATAATTAGTATTCTTATGTTCTAATTATAAATACTATACAATACTAATTTGTACCAGATATTATGGGTGACTGAAAGCAACTTATTTCAAGCACTTACAATTGGAATCCACCCACAGCAACAGTCTTGAGTCTCCTACCTCAGTATCTCATCCACAGCAATGCTCCTAGCTGCCTGCTAATGGCTCCAGCCCACCTCATTCAGGCCTGGCTGCTCTGCCTCCATCAGGGGTAACTGCAAACACAACCTCTTCAACAGGACCTGGCTTAGAGTCTATATCCAATGTGTGTGGAAATCCAGTGATTCCATAAAGGGAAAGTATGTTCAAAGTGCCAAAACCCCTACAGATGTTAAAAGAGCAGCATTTTAGGTACACTGCTTTTAGGAGCTTGATCTGAAACCTGCTGGAGTTGCTCACAGTCCAAGAGGAAAAGATAAACAAGGAAGCCAACCATTACAACCCAGGATTTGGAGACCACCTGTGATTAGGAGGCTGTAATTAGGGGAGAATGGGGCATCATGAAAGCACAAAGGGCCACCCAATCCTGCCCTGGAAGAGGTAGGGAAGGTTTCTTTGAGCTGCAGATCAAAGCTGTACTTGGAAAAACATGCTGGAGTTAGCAGGAAATAGAAGGGAGAGGAGGCGGCATCCCAGACAGGTCAAAGAGTGCTGCCAAGAAAAAAACTCAAACAATTCCGTAGCATCTAGTGTCTGGGAACTTGTGGGTGATCTGTGGAATATGAAGACAAATAGGTAGTCAAAGGTCAGATCATTGACAGTATCAGGAACTATGCCAAGAAAACATCAGGGAAGACAAAAACACATAGGGACAACACTATGTGACCACAGAGGGAAGATTGGAGCTCCAAGTTAAGAATGTAAAATGTGCTGGGCTTGGTGACGCACGCCTTTGATCCCAGCACTCGGGAGGCTGAGGTAGGTGGAGCGTTGTGAGTTCGAGGCCGGGTTGGGCTACAACACGAGTGCAAGGCCAGCCTGAGCTACATAGTGCGACCCTGCCTCAAAAAAAAAAAAAAAAAAAAAAAGTAGGGCTAGGAGTTTGGCTCAGTGGCTTAAGCGTCTGTCTGGCAGGTGTGAGGCTGTGAGCTCGATCCCTGGTGCCACAAAAAAAAAAAAAAAAAAAAAAAGTAAAATGTGTGGCCATGACCAGAAATGAGCAAGAGGCAAGGAACAGTCCCACTTAGAGCTTCAGAGGGAGCACAGCCCCTGCCAGCGCCCTGGCTTCTGCCTTGCAGCCTCCAGAAGAACTACAAAAGAGTAGATTTCTGTTGCTCTAAGTCATCCAGTGTGTGGCAATTTGTGACAGTAGCCACAGAAAACAAACACACCATTATTCCCATGTGTGCATGTTTCTAAATCTGCTCTGCCCAGTTAGGCATCTACCTCCTAGTCTACCAAGTCCTTTGTTTTATATTTCTTTATTAAACACTGAACTTATACCTAAGGACAAGAATCAAATCTTACGCATCATTTTACATGCAGCAAAACACAGCACAGTGGATAATTAATAATATTTCTTAAATGAGAAAAAATGAACCAGTGTTCTTGATGAAATTTATAGACTGCCAGGAGTCTGCTAGTCTGATAGGAGTAGCAACTGGAAGGGGCAGACAGGGATACAGAGTAGACACAAGCCTCCAGGAGGAGATTTTGTCTGGAAGTATGAAGGATGAAGAAAGTGAGACGAAAGACACAGCAGCCTTGGAGGTCAAGGAGAAGACCTGACTCCTTCCCAGCTGTCTGCACGATAGTGGAGAAAACTGCCAGCCACTATGCATGAGAGCCGCACAGGAGAGAAAACCCAGGAATGTGCAGGGTGAGGATGCAGGCAGCATTTGGGAAGGCATTTGGGGTCTCAGAGCAGCCGATACTTAATGTGTGGCACAACAGGATCATTTGGTAAGCAGCATCTCCTCTGAGCCTCCAAAAAATTCCCCATCCCTCCACCACTCCTGGGTCTCCCCAGTGAGCCCCAAAACTAAGAAAGTAATAGTATAGCAGAGGCCTCCATGAATCACAAGCCTAAGCCTCCAAGTCAGCCATGTTCTGTTCTTTGTTAAGGGCAGCCCAGTGTCTTTTGCTATCAAGTATAATATGGGATGGGTGTTTACATCTTTTTTAAAAAGTATTATAAACATGGAAACAAAGCTTTTGTAAATGGAGAGGGAAGGAGGGGTTGAAGAAAGGGCAGGGGAGTGGGAAAAAAAGCTTTTAAATAAAAGGTACATTGCTGTTAATCCCCCTCAAAGCCCTCCCCCTTGCTCCAAACATACTTATCCCACCGTTCTTGCCACTTTCTGAAGCAGTTCTTGGAAGTCCTCTTTCATGTCTTTTTAGTTGTGCAGTTGTGTCTACCTAGATGTCCTAAATCCATTCAAAACGTTTAACATTTCACAGTCATTTTGACTTAGAGGAAGAGCCAGGAGTTTGTGGTGCCAGATCCAGTGTATAACGTGGATGTGAAGTATCCTAAAGCTTTAACCCTTGGCAGTCGTATTCACCATATTTTTTATCACACCTTGTAAAAACACAAAAAAGGACTTCTAGAGCTGCTTCAGAAAGTGGCAAGAACAATGGGATGAGTATTTCAAAGTGGGAGGAATGTTTTGAGAGAAGTGCTTTACCATAATTAATTTTTTAAATGTGAACATTCACTGGGTATTTGATCATACCTCATACACTTTGTTTTCATTATTGAAGTGTTTCTATATTTCACATTACTGTAGTATATTTTAAAATTCTTGAGCACACTACTTCCCAACAGAGAATGCTAATCAGTTTTAAGTAAGCAAAGAATATAACTATGTGCTATCTATGTCATCTGTATGCTATGAGCACACATTTAAACATTCACCAAATTTTTGATCACTGATGCTCTTTATCACAGCCCTAAGTAAAAGTGGCTTGTGAAGCATGGAGGTCAGAATGTGCAGTGGGAGGGCAACGAGATGCCTGAGAATAACGATGGGCTGTGTGTCCAGGGGGCTGCAGGTGACAGGATTGGGAAACCTGGTCACCCAGCCTGCCTTGGGTGTGAAAGGACCTGTCCACCATGCCATGTGACTCCTGAGAACTGGTCAGGCTGGCCTAGTTGGCTCCTAAAAGCGGCTGTTGCAAGAAAGAAAGGCTTGCTAGATCCCAGAGTCTGGAAAGACTGGAGGTAGAGTTTAGAGCTTGCAGTGGGGGAGCAAAAGACGTGCTAAATTCTGCTTGGAGCTATTAGGGCACTGATTTAATTGCATTACATTCTAATCCTTCGAGAAGTATAATTTCGCATCTAATAAGTATACTAACTTGATTAAGTAACAGATTCTGTTCCTGCCCACTCATATAAATGGAAGGAGAGGAAACTTGGAATAAAAGCAGTTAATGTTTCTACGCGTTGTCTTTGACCCTGAACATTTCAGAGGGAACCCGCCTCAGCCTTAGCTCACAGCTGCCTGGATGGGGGAATGGCACAAGATCAAAGACAGCTTCCGCTGTGGTCACCCAAAAAGCTCCACAGCCCAGCACTGCAGACCTTCCTAGCACAGTCAGACACTCTCTGGACTCTTCTGAAATGTGGCAAGCAGAATTGCCTTTGACAAGCACAGCTGAGCAGTATATTTAAGAATGGCAGAACATTAGGGGTCTGGTAGGCTTTCATAAAATTCCTGCTGATGAGGGGGGTCTGTCTTACACAGGATTGGTTTTCCAAGTTAATAATTAATGACAGGCAGTTAGAAGGAATATCTTATCTATTTGGTGCCCTACAAGACAACAGTATAGGTGCCCTGTTCATTTGTTTGTTTGTTTAAATCTAGATGGTAAGTTAGTTTTCACTTTAGCATCTTTGGTGTGTGTGGGTGTGTGTGTGCACATGTGTGTGATTGAACCAGGGGCCTTGAACATGTGAAGCACATACTCTACCACTGAGATCTACTTCTAGTCCCCTTTGTGCTGTGGGACATTCTTGGTTGGAGATATGGAAAAGGAATTTTGGGAGCCTTCTGCATTTCCTGCTGTGTTTCTCACAGCACATTTGGACACAAGTCATCAACCCACCGCCCTGCTGCTGGTTCCCAGGGCTTCCATCCTGGAGGGAGAAAACAAGACACCAGTATCTCTTGGGAGAGCTTTGGTGTTCCTACCAAGGGTTCCCTCACTCGCCTTAGCCACAGGACAACACAGAGGTCTGGAGTGCCAGCCAGGGCACAGCACCTTAATAGGAACACCTGACTGGCACACATAGGAAGGTACACCTGTGTGCAAGCCCACAGAGCACAGAACTGAGAGAACTAAAGGGTCTGTGTGTGTGCGTGTGTGTGTGTGTGTGTGTATGTGCGTGAGTGCGTACTAATAAAGACTTTTCTTAAAGAAGGGATTCTAAGGGGACATAAAAAGAATTGAGTGTCATGTACATGTACCAACTCCCCTTGCTGAATGCAATCATTATGTACTGCAAATGTACTAATAAAGATAAAAATTTTTAGAAAGAAGGGGTTCTAAATCTAAAATGAAAAGAAATACTGGTTGTAGTTTATTTTATGAAACCAAGCAACAGATGGTACCTAGAATAGGGCCTGGTACACAGCAGCAGCTTTAGGACTGTTCGGGACAACCACTCCTTGAATGCCCTCTACCTTGTCAGCAGTCATTCCAATTCCTATTATTTCCTTCCCAGCATTACAGCTGTTGATACCTCACTGCACCATGAAGAACAAGACATATAACCAGGTTGCTTTCTAAGAAATTACATATTTACGGATATCATTTTGGAGAGGGGCTATCAGAGTAACTTATTCATTCATTCCCTGATTCAACCAGCACTTCCTTACTAAGATCTTCTTGGCTGATTCCAGCATGGGCAACTTGGTGATTTAGTGAGGCCCTGTCTCAAAATACAGAATAGAACAGGGCTAGAGATGGAGCTCAGTGCAAAGACCCTGGATTTAATCTACACAATGGAGGGGGAAAAAAAAGAAAAAGAAAAACTTCTTATGGCAGACACCACATTCAAGTTATTCTGTTGGGGAATAGGAGGAGAAAGCTCAACGAGGCCACAGTAGGAAAGACAGATACTAGAGTATGACGATTCCATGAGACAGAGAAATGGCAGCAGCCCATGGCCTCTCAAGGAGGCAGGACTAGCACTGCTGGATGGAATCGGGGAAGATGACCTTTGAATTGGGGTAACTAGAGAAATCGGGTAGCACTGTACACAAATTAGTGTGTTCCTGTGAAAGGAAGTAAAGGAATGTAGGGTTTACTTTCTTTTTACTTTGGAATAAGAATCTTTTCTAAGAAAGACCACACACGCACACACACAGTTTTGTGTGTCTCTCCCAACTTTCCTATTTTAATGAAGGTGTATCTTCCTATATATGTGAATCAGGTTTAGTTTTGTTTTTGTTTTGTTATCATTGTTGAGAGGATCTTGCTACGCTGCCCAGGGTGATCTCAAAATCCTAGACTCAAGTGATCCTCCTGCCCCAACCTCTACAGTAGCTGGGACCATGGACTCATGCCACCATCCCTAGTTCAATCATGTGTTCCCATTCCATGCGTCTGTGATCTGGATCAGATTTGAGACCTTTGGTTCTTGGGGTGCTCCAGTACCTTGTGAAGGACAGTGTGACTTGTGTGAAGAATACAGGGGAAGGAAATGGATATGAACAGAAAGGGAGCCTAGGAAAACAGACAGGGTCAGAGAGTAAAGGCCCAAGGAGTCTAGACTTAGTACTCAGCTTCAAAATATAAGGTTTTTCATGAAGTATTTATACCAGCACCATATGTACTGTGGCTTTGTTCTGTTTTGTTTTACAATGCTGGGATGCAAATGCAGGTCCTCACTCATACTAGGCAAACCCCTCAACACTGAGCCCCTCTCCTTCCCCTATATTCTGAATTAAAGCCTTTACTCCTTACCCCATTATGAGTTCACAGAACAAAGTACAATAGAATTTGGCCTAACACAGTGAACTTACAATATACAGCAATGCTTGCTTACTCTTGCAATAATTTATGAACCAAACCAACTAGCATTGATGGAAGATTTACATTCTCACACACACACACACACACACACACACACACACACACAAAACTGAATGGTTTCTGGCACAAGATACATTCAGAGCTTAGCCAAAACAATAATTCACATTTCCTACTTACCATTTCCAAGGCTTGTCACACTACTTAGCCTGCCTTCTTTTTCTTTCCAGTATTTTTGCCTCGTGGGCTTTGAATAAAAGTGCTTGCCCAGATTGCCTGGATTTAGGTAGTTTTTAAAGGATCAGGAAATATCCAGGGATGAGTGAAAGCACTGTGTCCTGGGGGTGGGGGATGTGCTCTGTGACTTCCCAAAAGCGTGTCACAGTCCCTTGGGGACTTTTGTGGTAAGGTTAAGGAGTCCTTTTTGTAGATATCTTTGAAGAGAAGCAGTGCAGCTTTCCATGGTTGCAAATCAGAGCTATTTCTGAAGCAGAAAATGATTAATCTTTGTCCTTGGTATGCCTGTGGGCTGTCTCCCTCTTTAATACTTTCATATTTTGTTTAAATAATCTTGCTCTGCCACCACGAATTTCTACAGAGTGCTACAAAATCTGTGGCCCTCCCTTCTGGGGAAGGGTTTCCTGAAAAGGCAAAGAATCCTGTGCTGTTCTTGGCAAACAAAAAGCAGCTGACTCAGTGGTCATTAAATCACATACAACTTTGGGATGTTTTTCCAGAGGTTGGGGTGGGCACACCACCCATTTCTCTACTCAGGGAACTCTGGTTAATGATTTAGGAAGGATGATACAGTTATTCTAGGGTTGGAATTCTGTTCTTGATAGGAATCCTGGAGGTGCAGCCTTAGTAGTCCGTTTCAAGGGATAGAGAGCCACCTGGCTGTGCCGCATGGCCAGGGAAAGGAAGGGTGAATTAAAAGTGTCTCCTCATCCAAATATGCTGGGTCAGACAACCATGACGAAGTGCTCAAAGAGAGCAGAAATAACTGCCAGGTAATCTTGTCTAATGTGTTTATTTTTAAATACTGTATGTGATTTGCCTTGAGCTCAATAGCTACTTCCAGAAACAACTCAGAATGGAAGACTCCATCCACAGGAAATGGAACACAGATACAGCTAAATTCAGTGCTTGAGCTGTCTGATCCAGATGCCCTCTGCCAAGAGCAAGCCTCAGCAGAGACCTGGAGAGGGAGCGAGCTCTGGGAAGAGGAAACATTTGGAAAGTTTGAGGCTGCGCTGAGAAAATGGGCCAGCAATTCTAAAATACAAAGTTGAACTGGCACTCACAATCTTGTGGCAAGACTATTGTTTTATGTTTTTCAATTGTTAAGGAAGGTCTCTTCATGCACAATCACTTTTAGTGGTGTCAAGAGTGGAAGAAAAAGCATGAAGTAAAAATGTAAGTTTGAAGAGGAAAACATTCTTTCTGAAGTTCCTCGGAGAACACTCTACTGCCTCCTTCTCAAGTATCTTTTAGTTTATTAGCTGTAATAAAACACACTATGGCACACTGTGGGATCCCTTTTCATTAGAGGGTCTCCAAACAAGACATAGGTTAATTATGGGTGTGGTCACAGGCTCAGTGTGACAATTGCACGTAGCAAGAACAAAGCAAATCACCTACTAACTGAAAAAAGGAAGAGAAGCTCAGAGTCTTCCCTTGAAAGGATTGTTATTGCTGAGCAGTGTCACCTGCTCCTGGTGCCTTGGCATAGGAGGCAACACGGGTGCTGGATGGGAAGGACGCATCCTGCTTCTCTGCATTGAGAACCTCACCTTGCCCCTGGGCTGGATGAAGCTGTCAAGCCATGATACCAGCAGGTCCACTGCACAGTCCTAGCCTGGCAAGGAAAGAGGGCAAATGGGGGACACTTGTCTGGGAACTGAGGTAGGGTCAAACCTGGGGTAGCTGTGGAGGCCTTGCCCTCCAGTCCCTAGGGAACACATTCCCAAGTGATTAGCAATGCTGCCTCTTTCTCCCCTTCCTGGCCATGTCCCCTACATTATCTCCATCAGCATTCCTCCCTTCACTGAGGCCCTGCTCTGGCAGGAATTCAGCTGGAGGGTGGGGGCCATATAATCAAAGCAGAATGGTTTTCAGGACCCCTGAAGTTGTTCCAGCGGAGCAGAGTCCTAAGGACATGAAACTGAGCGTCTTCCTCAAGGCACTAAGGGAGCTGAGACTTGGGGTTGAGATAAGAAGCTCGAGTGAGCTTGAAGCTTAAGGTAGGGCAGAACCCTGCCCTCCACCCCCCGCCCCAGAGGACAGAGGTTGCTGGGAATCAAGTTAAGGTTCACCCAAGAAAGTCTCAGGTATCTGAAGATAAACTGAGCTGGGGGGAGGGGGTGAGCCCCTAACCTCCGGGGTTGTTGGAGATATGAGGCTGGAGAGCCACCTGGGACTACTTGGCAAGGCCCTTTCCAGACCTAACAGTCTTAGTCCCTGGAAGCTGTGGCTCTAGGGGCGGCAGTTTGCTCTGGCCTCTCATGGGGTTGATGAAGAGGCCTGACCAGGAAACAGGAATAGAAAATGATAATGAAAATTGGGGACTGGAAGCGAGAGGAGGACAGGGTTGAGCAGTTGCCAAAACGAACTACAACTGGGTAACTTTAAACAACAGGTCCAGTAGGTTTAAAATCTAAAATCAACATGCAGAGGCCAGGCATGGTAGAGCACACCTGTATTCCTAGCATTGGGAAGACTGAGGCAGGAGGAATGCCATGAATTTGAGGCCAGCCTGGGCTACACTGTAAATTCAAGGCCAGCCTGAACTTCACAGCAAGACCCTGTCTCAGATAAATAAATAAATAAATAAACAAGTAAAAAATAAAAGTGTAGAGGGGGTAGGGTTCTCTGAGGGTTCTGAGAGATTCTGTTGCAAGTCACCCCTCTCACTTCTGCAGCCCAGCTGTCCCTTGGTTTGTACTGGCCTCACTCTAGGGCTCCATGGTCACCCGGTGTTCTCTGTGTCTTCTTCCCATGCAGTCTATGGACAGGCTGGGACACCGGCGGTCAGTTCCCCTTCTCTAGTCATCAGTTTCAGTGGTAAAAGGAGATTAGGCTATTCCAACGCAGGCTTTTTAAGACTTCCTGCAACTCAATATTCTGTGATTTCATCATCAGTCTTTAAGGTCAACGCTACACGCTGATCTCATGATCTTTTAATAGGGAGTTAAGCTTTTTTTACGAGGGTTGAACGGGAAGAGGAGACAACATTTCTTTGGAAATCAGCTAACATCTCGGGAGTAAGATTACCTCTGGGTCTCAGTTTTTTGAGCTATAAAACAAAAATAATACGGCCTCCTATGAAGCAAAGGATCCAGAGGCACACAAGTCTCTATAGATCAGAAGTCAGCTGCGGGAGAATGGGGCGTGGCAAACTGGGCGGGGCCAGGGGATAGGCTTTGTTCTCGCCCCGCCCCGCCCTAGATATCGCGAGAGGGCGGGCCCGCTTGGCTTCGGCTTCGGCGTTGTTCGCGCGCTGAGGTACTAGGCCGGCGTCTCTGGGGGGCGCGGGTCGAGTGGCGGCGGCACTGGGCCGCTCGCCGCGCGGCGTCGACTGTGGCGTCACGGTCATTGTGTCGTGACAGTGACGCCTGGAGTTGTACCTACTACAGCTAGTTCGGCCGCTTTAGCCCGGAGCTGGCTCTGCGGCTACCTGGCAGGTCGCCGCGAGCGCCCGACATTTCTCTTCCTGGACCCTTCGCCAGCAGCGACCCTGAGCCAACAGCCGGAACCTCGGGCAATGGCGGCCTCGACGGCGTCGCACCGGCCCATCAAGGGGATCCTGAAGAACAAGACCGCTGCGACTTCCTCGGTGGTGGCCTCGGCCGAAGAGCCCCGCCGGAGCGTCGACGAGGAGCTGAGGTGAGAGCCGGAAGGACCGGTGGGGACGCTCCTGTTTCCGGTCCCGGCGCCCCCGGCCCGCTCGCGGCCGAGCCCTGCAGAGTGGGAGCGGCGACCTTAATTCAGTCCGTGCGCTTCTGTATTTTTAAGCAAGTCCGATCTTTGAAACTTAAGTCTGTGCGCATTTAGGCATCATGTTGAAGTTTCAGAGCTTCAGTTAAGATTTTATCCTTGCTTATCCTCACCTCGGAGGTGTTTTAAGGTTGTTGTGTAAAGAAACTATTTTTTTTGCCTTGGGAAGAATCTCTTTAAGATTTAGAATCACTCTAATGGACCTCAAAAAGAAACCGTTTCCTATTAAGCATCTTGCTACACTCACTTGCCTGTTCGTCATCTCTGCACTAAGAGAAATATTTTCCAACTCCTTGATCTACATTTAATGGAAAGTTATTTACTGCTACACGTTTTTGCCTCTGTTGCTAGAGTTTTGGTTGCTTTCTAGTTTTAGGTCCTATTGAAACGTACCTAAGCTCAGAACGGTTCAGAGAGGAGCTTCAAGATGTTGACTCGAAGCAGTGTGTGTAATAGTAAGTTAGAAACACCCCGAGGTCCATTAGTGAGAATTGATGAAATATGATGGTACATTTGTATAATGACCTTTTGAAAACAGTGAGTTGTGATAGATGTTTTTGCACAGAAAAAGATACCCAAGGTGTAGTGCTCCGTGAAAAATATACAGTACTAGGTCAGAGGATTCTGCTTTCTGGAAATAAGGCTTAAGAAATGTTAGTGAAATTTGTAGTTCTGAAACTAAAATGAAGACGATCGTGAAATCTTACAGTGTTAGTGTTCTGGTAATTATTGGAGGTATTACAAATAATATTCTTTCTAAAAAGCTCTACTGAGCTGGGCGTGGTGGGACATGGCTGTGATCCCAGCATTCAGGAGGCTAAGGCAGAAGGATTACTGAGCATTTGAGCCCAGTCTGGGCTACATAAAAAAACGTGTCGCACACACACACCAAAAAAAAAAAAAAAAAGGAAGAAAGAGAAAGAAAAAAGCTATATAGAATGCAGGCATGGTGGTGCATCCCTGTAACCACAGCTACTCCAAAGGCATGGGCAGGAAGATTGAAAGTTCAAGACACCTAGGCAACCTAATGGAGACCATGTCTCAAAATAAAATTTTAAAAGAGCTGAGAATGTAGCTCAGTGGTAGAGCCACTTACCCAGCATGTGTAGAGCCCTGGGCTCAATCCGCAGTACTACCAAACACAAATTTTTAAAAAGATGTATAGAAAACTGGGCACAGTAGTCCCTAATCGGTAGCTCCAGCTAATCAGGAGGCTAAGACAACAGGAGCCCTGGATTCCAAGAGCTCAAGATCAGCCTGGGCAACATAAAACAAACAAACAAACAAAAAAGCAAAAAACAGAGAAAACAGAAAAGCTATATAACAGTATAGGATAAACTGTAAAGCCCTTCATAAATTTTACCCCAGATACAACTGTCCTAGCAAATTATACCCTAAAATCCTCTCTGACTAGTTATGTGCAAATATGTCCATTTCTGCCTTAAATTAAATAGGAAAATCTTGGAGTCAGTCTTAATACCTAACGTTAGGTACGTAGTGTATTATTGAATATCATCAGTCATTAAAAAGGCAAAAACTAGAAAACACAAGCAGATTATGGTATAATATAGCTTATGTTTTAGTGTATGTATACATCTATATGTACATTTTTTATATATTGATAGTTTATGTATTTTATATGTATCAGAGTGGAATACACACAAACTATTTGGTTTAAGATATTATGGTGATAAGTTTGTGGTTTTTGTTTTTGTAGTACTGGAGATTGAACACAGTGCTTTTACACTGAACTACATCCCCACCCCTTTTTTTAATTTTTAATTTTGAGACAGGGTCTCAGTAAGTTGCCCAGGCAGGGCTTGAACATGGTTATTCTTCTGCTCAGTCTTCCAGAGAGCTGAGATCACAGGCATGTGTCACCATGTAGCTTTAAATTTTATTCCTAGCTTTTAGAAAACATAATTTCTACCCAGAAATGGCACCCACCTGAGGCTGAGGCAAGAGAGTAGACCAATCTGGGGTATATAGTGAGACCCACAAATGAAGGAAAGAGAGGGAGGGAAGGGTAAAGGAGAAAAAAGAAAATAAAGTATAATTTCTGCTTGCGTCCTGTAGTTCTTTTTCTTCTATCATCTTGCAAACCAAATTACAGAGTTGATGTGCTTTCTCTCACAGTAGAGATGCATTTTAAACTTCAAAGGACCATATTCATTCTTTTTCTGTCCTAAACAATAAGAAGTCGCTTTTAATTCAAAATTGTTAACATTATTTAGGAATACCTTGTTTTAGATTAGGAAGCACACAAAAAGGTCATTAATGTGTTTTAAATGTAAAACTTAAAGCTTAAAAATTTATTGTAAAACACCCATGTATCTGGCCTGGTCAAGAAAGAAAATGTTAGCCAGATGTGGTGGCACACACCTGTAATCCCAGCACTTGGGAGGCTGAGGCAGGAGGATCGCTGTGAGTTCGAGGCTAACCGGGGCTACAAAGTGAGTTGAAGGCCAGCCTGAACTGCATAGCGAGACACTGTCTCAAAAAGACCCCCCAAAAAACCAGAAAATGTTTCTGTCACTTCAGAAATGTCCCCTTGTCTTTCAGTTACAGTCTGCACCTTCCCCAGAATAGAAACTAGTATCCTGACTTTCATGCTAATTACTTAAATACCTGTCTCTACATTTTAGTTTTGCCTACCTTTGAACTTTATACAAGTGGAGATATGCTAGTCTTTTATAGTGTTATCAGTAGGAAGTCTTCACCAGGAGGAGCATTCAGTTAGTGTCATGGAGCTCCTGTTTTTTTGTTTTGTTTTGTTTTGTTTGTGGCACTGGGGATCAAGCTCACAACCTCGCACCTACCGGACAGGCGCTTAAGCCACTGAGCCAAACTCCTGGCCCTAGTTTTTTTTGAGGCAGGGTCACACTATGTAGCTCGGGCCAGCCTTGCGCTCGCTTGCGTTGTAGCCCAAGCTGGCCTTGAACTCACAGTGCTCCACCTACCTCAACTTCCCGAGTGCTGGGATTAGAGGCCTGCGCCACCACGTCCTTTTGTTTTTTAATTGGATTGTTTCCTTCACAAAATGAATTTCTCTTAAAACCTGTATCTGTTTTTTTTCACTAGGACAAACTCCTGGGCCCCTAAACTGTTATTCATTGAAAGCATGATTTGTGTTTTTTTCTGAGGTAGACAGATTTAAAACAGGCTTTTAGCTAGATGTAGTGGCACATGCCTATAATCCCAGCAAACAGGGAGGCAGAGGCAGGAGAAACATAAATTCCAGCCCAGCCTGGACAATTTAGTGTTATCCAATTTGAGAATAAGGGCTGTGAACGTAGCTCAGTACTAAGGTCCTGGGTTCAGCCTTTCTTTAGTGCTTCAAGGAAAAGAGTGGCTTCATTTGGGCCTCTAGATGCTCAACAGGTAACTAAAAGCAGACCAAAGTGTCACCTTTATTTTATAAAACTTGTTATTCCTTCTCACCACTGCTTATAGGCAGTTATTTAAGAGAAATGTCTGTCTCAAAGCTGGTAAAACAAGGTTTTCAAGCCCTAAATTTACCTGCCCTACTTCATCCCTCTTCAAGACTGAGGACACTACCGTCCGAGTAGCTGAAGTACTTTTCAGGATTCACAGGAGCATTCAGCTCCATCAAGAAATCCTCCTGTCCTAAACCTCTGGTCCCTAGGATCCCAGCAGACCCAGTCCGCTCCTGGGAACCTCCTGGAGCTGTAAAACCAGGACTGCGATCCTGACCAGCTCCACCCTACCCGCACAGCACCCCATGAAGCTGCTGCCCCTCTAAAGACCTGTGCTGCCTTCAATTTCTTGACCTGAAGCCCTCTTCGGCCTTCTCTTACTTTATTTTGCTAGGGTACTGGTTTGATATGTGTCTGAGTTGTGCTCCCCTTTATTTTCTCTTCCTTTTTAATTCAGTCTTTGTCCTGTAAATGTGTGCTGAATAACTCAGGTTTAATTTCCATTACCACTGAAGCAAAGACTGGTGCTAGCTGGTGCTGATTTTTCCTAATCTTTACAAGTGTATCTCTTTCACTGGGCATCTCTCAGGGCAGACCTAGGAGTTCTGAACAAAAGCAACTGAAACTCCTTTCCAGTGTGCGTGTCTGAACCCATTCTCTACTGTGTTTGATTCTGAACCCAAGACTTTACATTTGAAAATCATAAAAACTTGATAGCATCCTTTTCTAACTTTTTTTCATACACATCATTTCTGTTGATTCTCTCAGCAACTCTGAATTGTAAGGACTGTTATTAAACCTCTTTTTATTATAATACCCATGTAGAGTAAATGCAGCCTAAGATAGGATGTTTCCTGGGCTCATTTGTAGGCACAGGACTGGGGAAGGATAACTGAAACTTAAAGCCCGTCTCCTAATTAGATGTGTTTTGTTTTCTGCCACAAGGCCCACCTCCTGAGCTAGAGGCCTCGGCATCTGAAGAAATCAGTGTTGTTAAAGCAAGTTCTGTTTATCCAGTCTAGTTCAAGCAAGTGAGTTTGCCAGGATACTAATGACATTTTAATTTGATTCACTAAAAATTCAGATGAATCCAATAGATATCCATATGAGTTCCACACTGAATGAATACAAAAACATTTGAAATGCTGTTTCTGTGCTTAAAAGTAATGACTCTGTGGGAAACGCAAATCAAATTGAGATTCCATCTCAGGTCAGTCAGAATGACTACCACCAAGAATACAAAAAAGGAGCCAGGAGTGATGGCACATACCTATGTCCTATAGTCCCAGCACTCTGGAGGCTGAGGCAGGAGAATCACTGCAAATTCAAGGCCAGCGTGTGTAACAAAGTGAGTGTAAGGCTAACTTGAACTACATGGAGACCCTATCTCAAAAAACAAAAACAAACAAACAAAAAAATTTTTTTGGCATATGCTGCAACATGAAATAAACCATATGCAAAAGGGCAAATACTACATGATTTCGTTTGTGTGAAGTTCCTACAATAGATTCATAGAAGCAGAAAGTAGAATGGTGGTTGGATGGAGAGATGGGAGGAGTATAGGGATACAGTGGGGGAGACGAAAATTCCCAAAATCGTCGGGGAGTGATGATTGTGTAACATTTAATATCACAAGGTTGAAGATTTACAGTAGTTGAAACGGCTATTTTTATTTTGTGCATTTTTAGAGTAAAAAAATAGGTATTTTTAATATGAAATGGAGATACTCTTGAGTCCTTGAGGG
>RJWM01016178.1:31871-46155 GCA_004363535.1 Dasyprocta punctata | reverse complement strand
TGAGCAGCTCTGGGGTCCTGGGGTGATCTGGGCTGGGCTGCGTACCTCTGTATCCTGCAAGGCTGGCCAGGCATTCCCTGAGGTTCGCACTGATTTTTGGGTTGTGCTGAATCATGGGACCCAGTAGGGTTGGGTCCTGTGTTCAGCAAGGGAGGACAGCCTCCTCGGGCATGTGGGTGGAGCCTCTGCCTTAACTTGGTGGGGGCCAAGGCCTCTGGGTCCCAGGCAGCTAGATCTTATTTATTCTTTCAAAGAACCAACTCTTTGTTTTTCTTTTTTTAGTTTAAGCAAAGAAAAACAAAACAAAACAAAACAAAAAAAGAGACAACATATATAGCAAAAACAACAAGCAAAAGAGACAAACGACTAGAGTAAATACACAACATTGCAGATTTGCAAAACTGGAAGATAGAAGCTTGACAATGGTTGCAATATTGTGCATCATTATCTTTAAAATGGTTTCTTACATTAACAGATATAGACATGCAAGATTGATCTAATCACATGAGTATTAATTGTTCTTTCTCAATAACGAATATAGAACCAACTCTTTGATTCACTAATTCTTTGCATTGTTTTCTTATTCATAATAATTTTTTGCTCTGATATTTGTAATTTCCTTCTTTCTTTGGGCTTGGTGCTTGATTTGCTCTTCTTTTCTAGCAGATTTTGCTGTTGCATCAGGTTGTATATTTGTACTCATTCTGTTTTCCTGATGTGAGAATTCACCACAATAAATTAATCCTATGAGGACTGCTTTCATTTTGACCTTCATGTTCCAGTAAGTTGTACTTGCATTTTCAATTGCTTGTAGATACGATTTAATTTATCTTTAATTTCCTCCATGACCCATTGTTTATTCAGGAGAGTATTAGTTAATTTCCATGTGCTTATGGAATTTTTGCCCTTTCTTTTGTCATTATTTTCTAATTTCATTTTACTATGGTCAGATAACATGCATGAGATGGTTTTGATTCTTTTGCATTTACTTAAGCATGTTCTATTGGCTAGCATGTAGTTTATTCTACAGAACGTCTCATGTGCAACTGAAAATGTGTATTCTGATGTTGGTGGGTGAAATACTCTGTACACATCTACTAAGTCCATGTGTTCACATGATTGATTCAATTCTGTTATTTGTTTTTGTTGATTTTTTGTCTAGGTGATCTGTCTCTTTGTGGCAATGGGGTGTTAAGGTCTCCTGTTACAATTGTGTTATTGTTTATTTGATTTTTCATGTCTTTTAATATTTGCCTTGTATACCTGGATGCTCCTACATTTGGTTCACATATATTTAAGATTGTTATCTCTTCTTTTTGAAGTTTTCCACTAACCAGTGTGTAACGACCTTCTTTGTCTCTTTTGATCATTCATGATTTGAAGTTCATATTGTTTGCAATCAGAATAGCTACCCCTGCTTTTTTCTGGGTTTCTTTGCATGAATTATTGTTTTCCGTCCTTTGACTTTCAGTTTATGAATTTGCTTTTGAGTTAGATGAATTTCTTCTATACAGCATATGGTTGGATTTTGTTTCTTGATGCATTCTTATAGTCTGTTTCTTTTAATTGGTAAATTGAGGTCATTTACATTAACAGTTATAACTGATACATGTTGGCTTATTCCTGTGTTGTTACCTTCTTGCTGTTGGTTCTTTACTTTTCACCTGTGTCTTATGGTTTGCCCTCCTTGGTAATTTCTTTCTTTTGGTGTTCTTAAAATTCCAGACATTTTTGTCTCTAGAATATCTCTCAGTACTCTTTGTAGGGTTGGCTGTTGTTCATGGAGTTTTTCAGTTGTTCTTTGTCACGGAAGCATTTTATTTCTTCATTAATATTTTTTTATTTTAAAGAGAATAAAACAAAACAGAGCAGAACAGAAGAAAGCAGTTCAGGACACAAAAATGCAAGAAACACAGGATTTCAAAACAAGACAACAGGAAATCAACAGTGGCTACCATAACATCTCTTGTTTTCATAGAAATAGTTTTCCATATCTTCACACACAATGAACTTAAACAAAACACAGCTTAAAACCAATAACAACAAAAAGAGAAAGCATTATAGGCCTTCAAAACCAGACGGTAGGAAAATCAACAATGGTTACCATAATGTCTCTTGTTCTCTTCAAAATAGCTTTCCACACTTTCACATGTATTGAAATCAAATAATACAGAACAGATTAAGAACAGTCAAAAAAGGATAAAAACATTATTGAACTTCACAACAAGTTGATAGGGAATCAGCAATGGCTACCATAATGTCTCATTTTCTTCAAAGTAGCTGTTCCTGTCGTCACTCATAATAAAATCAATTCTTTTAAACTCTTTAGGAGAAGTTCTAGGCTTGTATAAGCCTATATATGTACATATATCCTTTCTGTATAAGGAAATACAAAACAAAATATAAAAATTACAAGAACAACAAGAAACAAAAGAGACTAATAAATAACAATAACAATGAGCCCCAAACAATAACAATAAGCTTGCAAAACAAGGTGGTAGGAACATAACTAAACTTGTCATTTTGCATAGTTATCTTCAAGAGTTATTTAGATTACCAGATATAGACTTGCAAAATTTATCTAATCTTATGAATGTTAATTGTTATTTTCCAAGAACTAATAGAATTAGTAATATAATCCTCTTAGCTATCTTAAGTGTATGTGTAAGGATTTATATCTTTTCTCTTTTCTCTTCCTTATTTCTCCTTTTCCCTATCTTATTTATTTTTTCCCCTTTGGGCAGTGTGTTAATCTCCAACAATATTTACTGAAGATTTTGTATCTTATTTACTCTTTCAGTTTCTTACACTAGGGTGACAATATGGTATTTACACATGTGAGTTTGATTTATTTCACTTATGAGTATGGTCCCAAGTCTCATCCATTTACCAATTAAAGCCTCAATGTGATCCTTCTTTATAGCTGAGTACTACTCCATTGTGTAAAAGTACCACATCTTTTTTTATCCATTTCTCAGTTGATGGGCATTTAGGTTGTGTCCAAGATATGGATATTATAAATTGTGCTTCTATAACCATGGGTGCATATATATCACTCTGATACGATGTTTTCAATACTTCTGGGAATATGCCCAGAAGTGGAATAGCTGGATCAAATGGGACTTTCAATCCCAACATTTTGAGGAACCTCCACACTAATTTCCACAGTGGACGCACCAGTCTACGCTCCCAGCAACAGTGCAGGAGTGTTCCTTTTTCCCCACAGCATCTCTAGCATTTGTAACTCGTGTTTTTCTTGATCCTGGTCATTCTTTCTGGAGTGAGATGGAATCTCAGTGTTGCTTTAATTTGTGTTTCTATAATGAAAGATGATGCTGAACATTTTTTCGTGTATTTATTTACATTTGTATTTCTTCAGCTGAGAAATGTGTATTCATCTCAGGCCCATTTTTGGATTGGATCTTTGAAATTTGGGGGTTTGATTTTCATTATTCTTTATATGTTCTAGATATAAATCCTTTGTCTCAGGGACAGTTGACTAAGTTTTTTTCCCAATTCGTGGATTTGCTTTTCACTCTGTTGGAGATTTCTTTTGAGAAGCAAAAACTTTTTAATAAGATGAGATTCCAGTTATTGATTCTGGGAAGTATTTCCCATGCAGTGTGATTTTGGTTCATGAATTCTCTGCCTACCCCTATATCTTCAAAATTTCTACCTACTTTGTCTTCCAGCAGATTTAGTGTTTCTGTTTTAATATTTAGATCTTTGATCCATTTTCAAATTAGCTTAGTGCATGGTGATAGGCATGAATCTAGTTTTAGTTTTCAGCATATGGAAAGCCAGTTTTTCAGCACCACTTCTTAAAGAGGCTATCTTTATTCCAGTGAGCATGTTTGACCCCTTTGTCAAATATATGGTGACTCAGTGTGCTTGTAGCTGTGGTTGTATCTTCTAATCTATTCCATTGATCTTCAGGTCTGTTTTTATTCCACTACCATGCTGATTTTATCACAGTAGCTTTGTAGTATAACTTTAAGTCAGGAATTTTGATGCCACCTGCCTTATGATTCCATGAGAACCTGGGATTTTCTGTGTTGATAAGGTCCTAATTACATTTTCAATTTCATTAATAGAGATTGGGTTATTCTATAGTTTTACATTTTCTCAATCCAGCTTTGGTAATTCATATGTTTCTAAGAATCTGTCCATTTCTTCTGTGTTATTGAACTATGAGAGTAAAGGTTTTTGAAGTAGGTATTGATGATCTGTATTTCCTCAGGGTCTGTAGTGATTTCACCCTTTTCTTTCCTTATTGCATGAATTTGAGTTTTTTCTTTCCTTTTTTCCATTAGGTTGGCTATGGGCTTATCAATTTTATTCACTCTTTCAAAGAACGAACTCTTTGATTCATTAGTTCTTTGCATTGTTTTCTTAGTCTCTATTACGTTAATTTTTGCTCTGATCTTCAGAATTTCCTCCTTTTTTTTGGCTTTGGGCTTGACTTGTTATTTCTTATCTGAATGTTTGAGGTGTAGCATCAAGTCGTTTATTTGTGTTTGTTCCATTCTGATGTGGGAATTCGCTGCAATAAATTTCCTTCTGAGAACTGCTTTCATTGCATCCCACAGCCTCCAGTAAGTGGTATTTGTATTTTCATTTGCTTATAGATATTGTTTAATTTCTTCTTTGATTTCCTCTGTGACTCATTGATTGTTCAGGAGTGTATTATTTAATTTCCATGTATTTATGGAGTTTTTGCAGATTCTTTTCTCATTAATTTCTAGTTTCATGGCACTATGATCAGATAATATGCATGGAATAATTTTAATTCTTTTGCATTTATTTAAGCATGTTCTATGGGCTCATATATGGTATATGGAGCTGAGAAGAATGGGTGGAACACTCTGTGCATGTCTACTAAGTCCATTTGTTCATAAGTTTGATTCAGTTCTGCTATTTCTTTGCTGATTGTCTGTCTAGTTGATCTCAACTTTGGTGTTAATGGGGTATTAAGTTCTTCCGTTATAATTGTGTTATTGCTTATTTGATTTTTCATTTCTGTTAATATTTGTTTTATATATCTAGGTGCTGCTGTATTTGATGCATATATACTTAAGATTGTTACCTCTTCCTCATGAAGTTTTCCCCTAAGTAGTATGTAGTGACCATCTTTATCTCTTTTGATCATTCTTGGTTTGAAGTTCACATTGTCTGTAAACAGAATAGTTACCTCTGCTTTTTTCTGGGTTCCTGTTGCATGGAGTATTGTTTTCCATCCTTTAACTTTCAGTCTATGAGTTTCCTTTTGGGTTTGATGGGTTTCTTGTATATAGCCTATGGTTGGATGCTATTTCTTGATCCATTCTGCCAGTCGGTTTCTTTCAATTGGTGAATTGATTCCATTTACATTAATAGTTATAATTGATATATATATTGGCTTATTTTTGTCATGTTATCTTTCTTTTGTTGTTTCTTTAACTTTTCCCTCTTTTTAATTGTTTGACTTGCCCAGTGGGTTTTTTCTGTTGGTGTTCCTGAAGTCATAGTTATTTTTATTCCTGCCTAGAATATATTTCAGTATTCTTTGCAGGATTGGTTTGGTGGTCATGATGTTCTTCAGCTGTTCTTTGTCGTGAAAGTATCTTATTTCTCCATCAAGTTTGAAGGACAGTTTTGCAGGGTACATCAATCTGGGTTAAACGTCATTTTCCCTTAGGATTTGAAATACCTCACTCCATGCTCTTCTTGATTTCATTGTGTTGAGAACTCTACTGATTCTGATGGGCTTTCCCCTATAGGTGATCTGTTTCTTTTCTCTAGCAGCTTTTCCTATTCTGTTTTTATTTTGAATTTTTTGGATGTTGACTATTATATGTCTTGGTGTAGATTTATTTTGCATATGGCTATTTGGAGTTGTATATGTTTCACATACCTATATGTCAGTTTCCTTTCCCATGTTTGGGAAATTTTTGGCTATTTTTTCTGTAAATTATCTTTTGATAATACTTGTGTTGTCACCTTTTTTGCTTACACCTATTAATCTTATGTTGTTTTTCCTTGCATCATCTTGCAACTGTTGAATTGTTACTTCCTGATTCCTTGTTATTTTTAGAAGATCTTTCCTTTCCTGTGCACTAGTTGCAATCTTGTCTTCCCGGTCTGAAAGTCTACCTTCACATTCATTGAGACTGTTTTGCTAGCTTTTGATGGAGATTTTGATTTCTTGTATATCTCTTTGAATTTGTTTCATGCATTCTGTGTCTTTTTTATATTGCTCATTAAAGGTGTCTATCTTTTTGCAGTGCTGCTCAGTTTTTTAATGATGTCTTCTTTAGATGTGTTCAGCATTTCTTTTATGACATTTATCATTTCTTCTTTTACCTGGGAGATTATTTCTGATCTGATTTCCTTTATAGCTTCATGGACTTAGTTGTTTACTTCAGTTGCTATCATTTCAGAAGTTTCATGTATATGGCTTACATTTCCTTCTATGTCCATGTCTCCTAGGCTTTGTTTGGGGTGGGCTGGAGGTTTGAGATTGCATTTTGTTCTTTTGTTTTGTCATTTTCCTATATTCCCCTGGAGAAGCTAAATGCAAGGTTTCAGTTGTTTCCTGGGTTGAGGATATGTGTCCCTTCTGCAGGGAGTTTCCAAAGTTGGGTGGAGGTCATTATTCAGGCCTTACCAGATCACTAGTAGCACTCAAAGGCTCCTCAAATGGTAGGAGTACACTGGGTGGGCCTTCAGCACACCAACTTGGTTCTCTGAAGCTCCCCAGCTATGTGAGGCTGCTGGGCAGGACTCTACCAGATTCTGAGTAGCATATCAAGTCTGAACAGCTAGATGAAGTGCACTGTGCAGGCCTTCAGCTCAGGCCACGTTGTGCACCAAAGCTCCCCAGCTGATTGGGCTCACTGGGTTTGCCCCTACTAGGTTGTAGGTGAGGTGTCGAGCTTGCATGCCTGGATGGGGTTTGCTGTGCAGGGCTTTAGCTCATGCCACTGAGCACAGGTGGTTATCCAGCCACACGTTGTCACTGGGCGGGGCCTAATCTCAAAGGTCCCTGGTTAATTGGCCATGCTGGACAGGTCTCTACCTGGTTCTCAGAGGGGTGCCAAGCTCGCACGGCTGGATCAAGTTCTCTGTGCAGGGCTTCGGCTCACACCACTGAGTGCGGATAGTTCCCTGGCCACTCGGTGTCACTGGGTGGGGCCAAACCAGGCTGTGAAGAACCTACCCTAAGGTTCCTGGCTGATTGGGAACACTGGATCAGTCCCTACCAGGTTCTGAGAGGGGTGCCAAGCTTGCATGCCTGGATGGAGATTGCTATGGAGGGCTTTGGCTCATGCCCCAGAGGGCAGGCAGTTGCCTAGCCACTTGAGGTCATTGGCCAGGACCCAAACAGAGCTCTAGGGACCTACCCAAAGGTCCCAGGCTGATTGGACACAGTGGACAGGTCCCTACCAGGTTCTGAGAGGGTTGCAGAACTTGCATGGCTAGATGGAGTTTGCTGTGCAGGCCTTGGCTCGCACCACTCACCATGGGCCTGCCTGTTTTTTTTTTAAGGAGAATAAAACAAAATAAAAATAAAACGAATCACAGCAAAGCAGATCAGAACAGAACAATGCAAGCAACACAGGATTTCAACAAGACAACAGGAAATCGACAGTGGCTACCACAATGTCTCTTGTTTTCTTCGAAATTCTTGTCCATACCTTCACACATAATTAATTCGAATAAACCAAAATAGAATAAAACCAACCAAAGCAAAAGAATGAAAGAATTACAGGCATTCAATATCAGGCACTAGGAAATAAAAAATGGCTACCATAATGTCTCTTGTTCTCTTCAAAATAGCTGTCCATACCCTCACACATATTGAAATCAAATGATAGAAAACAGACTAAAACCAATCAAAACAAAGAATAAAAGCACTATAGGACTTGAAAACAAGATGATGGGAAATCAAAAATGGCTAATATAGCTCCTCATTTTCTTCAAAAGAGCTGTTCATATCATCACACATAATAAAACCAATTCCTGTAAACTCTTTAGGAGAAATTCTAGGCATGTAAAATACTACACACGTATTTGCATCCTTTCTGTATTACAGGAAAAAACAAAACACAAATATACAAGAAAAACAATAAATAAAAGAGACAAATAAATAACAATAACAAAATACCCAAATGATAACAATATAGGCTTTCAAAACAAGCAGGTAGAAACATAACAAACGTTACTATTTTGTATAGTTATCTTCAAAAGGGTTGCTCAGATTACCAGATATAGTTATACAAAATTGATCAAATCCAATGAATGTTAACTGTTTTGCTCCAAGAACTAATAGAGTTAGTAGTACAATCATCTTAGCTATATTAAGTATATACATACAAATGTATATTTTTCTTTTCTCTTCCATGTTTCCTTTTCCCTGTCTGAGTTATGTTTCCCCTTTGAGCAGTTTCTTGCCCTTTCACAATATACATTGAAGATTTATCTTATTTACTCGTTCAGTTTTTCACACTAGGGAGACAATATGGTATTCACACACATGAGTTTGATTTATTTCACTTATGAGTATGGCATCAAATCACATCCATTTACCAATAAAAGCCCCAATGTGATCCTTCTTTATAGCTGAATAGTACGCCATTGCATAAAATAATACAAATTTTTTATCCATTCCTCGGTTGATGGACATTTAGGTTGTTTCCAAGATTTAGCTATTATAAATTATGCTGCTATAAGTATGTGTCTTGGTTACTCTTTACTCCTTGCTGAGACAAAACACCTGACACCCCAAATTAGGGAAGGAAAGGTTTATTTAGCTTACAGTTTTTGGAGGTTTCAGTCCACAATCAGCTGGCTCCAAGGCAGGGTGGCATGGCACAGGAACAACACTTCAAGGCAGCAGCCGAGCAAAAGCAGCCAGAGTAAAAGGGGGACCAGAGCAAGCCTCTTCTCCTCCTTTATATAGTACACAGGACACCCCCCAGGGTGGGTGTAGCATCCACAAACATCCTTGCCTTCCTTTGCACAGGATGAGGATGTTTACAAAGTAAGACCACTGGCTCCCTCCTGAGTCTCTCAGTTAAACTTTTGACCTTCTCAAATTGACACAATGGCCAGGTAACTGTGCTCTATACCTCAGGATGTAGAGCTGCTGCTTACTTAATTAAGCTTCTAGACTTCTCAAGTTGACACAATGTATAAACCTTAGCAGTATGGGTGCACATATATCACTGTGGTATGATGTTTTCAATTCTTCTGGAAAAATGCCCAGAAGTGGAATAGCTGGGTCAAATGGGACATCCAATCCCAGCTTTTTGAGGAATCTCCACACTGATTTCCACAGTGGTTGCACCAGTCTGCACTCCCATTAACAGTGCATAAGAATTCCTTTTTTCTCACAGCCTCTCCAGCATTCGTTATTGGTAGTTATCTTGATCTTGGCCATTTTTCTGGAATGAGATGGAATCTCAGTGTTCTTTTAATTTGCATTTCTATAATGACCAATGATGCTGAACATTTTTTCATGTATTTATTTGCCACTTGTAGTTTTTCAGGCAAGAAGAGTGTATTCATCTCAGGTGCCCAGTTTTGGATAGGGTCTTTTAATTTCAGGTGTCTGATTTTCTTTAATTCTTTATGTGTTCTAGATAGAAGTCCTTTGTCTGAGGGACAGTTGACTAAGATTTTTTCCCAATTCATGGGTTTTCTTTTCACTCTGTTGGAGATTTCTTTTGAGAAACAAAAACTTTTCAATAAGATGACATTCCAGTTATTGATGCTGGGAAGTATTTCCCATGCAGTTTGATTTTTGTTCATGAATTCTCTGCCTACCCCTATATCTTCAAGATTTCTACCTACTCTATCTTCTAGCAGACTTAGTGTTTCTGTTTTAAATATTTAGATCTTTGATCCATTTTGACTTTAGTTTAGTGCATGGTGATAGCCAAAGGTCTACTTTTAGTTTTTGGCATGTGGAAAGCCAGTTTATCCAGCACAACTTATTAAAGAGGCTATCTTTCTTCCAGTGAACATGTGTGGCCCATTTGTCAAAGATAAGTTGGCTGAGTGTGTTTAGAGTTGTGATTGTATCTTCTAATCTCTACCATTGATGTTCAGGTCTGTTTTTATTCCAGTACCGTGCTGATTTTATCACAGTGGCTTTGGAGCACAAGTTCAAGTCTGGAATTGTGATGCATTGTGCTTTGCTTTGATGCCCAGATTTGTTTTTGCTATTTTAGGTCTCTTCTAGTTCCAGATGAATTTTAACAATGATTTCTCTAGATTTGTGAGGTATGCTACTGGCATTTTGATTGGAATTGCCTTAAACCTGTATAACAATTTTGGGAGAATGGCCATTTTTACAATGTTTGTTCTTCCTATCCATGAATAAGGAATGCATTTCTATTTTCTGAGATCCTCTTCAATTTTTTAAAGTAGTGTAATTTTCATTGTACAGATATTTTACTTGCTTTGTTAGATTGATTCCTAAGTATTTCATTTTTTGGATCATATTGTGAAGGGTATATTTTCTCTTATTTCTCTGTCAGTGAGTTTGTTTTTTGTGTACAGGAATGCTATTGATGAGTGTTGACTTTCTGTCCAGCTACATTACTGAATTTGGTTATTACATCTAGAAGTCTTTCAATGGAGTTTTTAGGTCTTCTACGTACAATATCGTGTCATCTGCAAATAACAGTAATTTAACTTCTTACTTTCCTTTCCTTATTCCTTTTGTTTCTTTCTCGTGTAATTACTCTTGCTTATGTTTCCAGCACTGTATTGAATAGGAGTGATGACAGTGGGCACCCTTGTCTTGTTCCTGATTTTAGAGTGAAAACTTTCAGTTTTTGACCATTTAATATAATGTTGGCTGTTGGTTTGTCATAGATTGCTTCTATGAGATTGAGGTAAAGACCATTTATTCTGATTTTCTGTAGCGTTCTTATCATAAATGAGTGTTGGACTTTATCAAAACTTTTTCTGCATCTATTGAAATTATCATGTGATTCTTATCTTTGGCTCTATTGATATGGTCTACCATGTTTATTGATTTGCATAGGGTGAACCATTCCTGCATTCCTGATTTGAATGTCACTTGGTCATGTTGTATAATCTTCATGATTTGCTGTATTCTGTTTTAAAGTACTTTATTGAGGATTTTTGCATCTATGTTCATTGGGTAGATGGTACGGTAGTTCTCATTTTTGTTTGGGTTTTCCTCTTGTTTTCCTATTAGGCTGTTACTTGCTTCCCGGAATGAGTTAGAAAGAATTGCTTCCCTTTCAATTTCACCAAAGCATTTGAGGAATGTTGGCATTAAGCCCTCCTTGAATTTCTTGTAGAATTCAGCTGAGACTCCATCAGGACTTGGGATTTCTTTCTTCCTTTCTTTTTTTTTTTTTCCCCGGCACCGAAGATTGAACTCACAACCTCGCGCCTGTCAAACAGGCGCTTAAGTCACTGAGCCAAACTGCCGGCCCTGGTTTTTTTTAAGGTAGGGTTGCACTGTGTAGCTCAGGCCGGCTTTTGCGCCTGCGTTGTAGCCCAACCCGGCCTCGAACTCACAATGCTCCTCCTACCTCAGCCTCCCAAGTGCTGGGATTAAAGGCGTGTGTCACCACGCCCGGCCTGGGATTTATTTCTTACTAAGGTTCTAATTACACTTTCAGTTTCATTATCTAAAATTGTGTTATTCATCAGTTTTACATCTTCTTGATCTAGTTTTGGTAATTCATATATTTCTGGGAATCTGTTCATTTCTTTTGTGTTATCGGACCTATGTGAGTAAAGCCTTTTGAAAAAGGTATTGATGATCTTCTGTGACCTATGAGGGTAAAGCCTTTTGAAAAAGGTATTGATGATCTTCTGTATTTCCACAGGGTCTATAGTGATTTCGCAGTTTCCTTATTGCATGAATTTTATTTTTTTCTTTCCTTTTTAAAATAAGGTTGGCTATCAATTTTATTTATTCTTTCAAAGAACCATCTCTTCGATTTGTTATTGCTTTATATTGTTTTGTTACTCTCTATTTTGTTAATTTCTGCTCTGATCTCTATAATTTCCTAACTTATTTTAGTTTTGGACTTGACTTGCTCTTCTTTTTCTAGATGTTTGAGGTGTAGTATCAGGTTGTTTATTTGTGTTTGTTTAGTTTTCCTGATGTGGGAATTCACTGCAGTATATTTCCCTCTAAGGAGTGCTTTCATTACATCCCACAAGTTCCAGTTAGTTGTATTTGTATTTTCATTTTCTTGTAAATATTGTTTAACTTCTTCTTTAATTTTCTCTGTGACTCATTGATTGTTCAGGAGTGTGTTATTTAATTTCCATGTGTTTTTGCAGTTTCTTTTGTCATTAATTTCTATTTCCATGACTCTGTCATCAGATAATAGGCATGGGATGAATTCAATTCTTTTTCAATTACTTAAGCATGTTCTAAGGGATAGTATATGGTCTATGTTAGAGAATGTCCCATGTGAAGCTGAGAATAATGTATATTCTGATGTTGTTGGGTGCAACACTCTGTACACACCTGGTAAGATCGTTTGTTCACTGGTTTGCTTCAGATCTGTTATTTCTTTGCTGATTTTTTTGTCTAGGTGTTCTGTCTGTGTCAATGGGGTGTTACATTCTCCCGTTATAATTGTGTCATTGCTTATTTGATTTTTCATTTCTATAGAGATTTGTTTTACATAGCTGCATGCTCCCATATTTCATGAATATATATTTAACATTGTTATACCTTCCTATTGAAGTTTTCCACTAACCAGTATTCAGTGGCATTCTTTATCTCTTTTGATAATTCTTGGCTTGAAGTTCACATTATCTGCAGAAAATAGAGCTACCACTGCTTTTTTATTGGGGGGGGTGTTCCTGTAGCATGGCATACTGTTTTCCATCATTTGACTTTCAATGTATGAATTTACTTTTTGGTTAGATGGATTTCTTGTATACAGCATATGGTGGGATGCTTTTTTAAATTTAAGAGATAAAAGACAAAAGAAAAACAAAAAGCAAAAGAGACAAACAACAGCAAATCCAGTAAAATAGTATTATAAGTTTACAAAACAAGATGATAGGAATTTAAAAATGATTGTAACATAGCAGATTACCTTTAAAGTGGTTGCTTAGATTAATAGATATAGACATATAAAATTGATCTAATCCTATGAGTATTAACTGTTCTTTTTCAATAACTAATACATTTAGTAGTAGAGTCATTTTAGCTATCTTATGTATACATATATACAAATTTATGTCTTTTTCCTTTTCCCTTCCTTCTTTCCTCCTTTCCCCTTTCCCAATTACTTTTGTTGTTTGACAGTTTCTTACCCTTACACAGTATTCGTTGTAGATTTTGGGTCATATATATTTTTTCAGTTTCTTACACTAGCGAGACAATACAATATTTACAAGTGTGAGTTTGATTTATCTCACTTATGAGTATGGTCTCAAGTCATGTGCATTTATGTATAAAAGTCTCAATGCAATCTTTCTTGATAGCTGAGTAGTACTCCATTGTATAAAAATACCACATCTTTTTTATCCATTCCTTGATTGATGGGCACTTGGGTTGTTTCCAAGATTTGGCTATTACAAATTGTGTTGCTATAAACATGGGTGCACAGATATCATTGTGGCATGATGATTTCAATTCTTCTGGGAAAATGCCCAGAAACAGGATAGCTGAGTCAAAAGGAATCTCTAATCCTACCTTCTTGAGGAATTTCCACACTGATTTCCACAGTGGTTACTCCAACCTACACTCCCATCAACAGTGGAGAAGAGTTCCTTTTTTCCCACAGCTCCTCCAGCATTTGTTGTTGGTTGATTTCTTGATGTTGGCCATTCTTTCTGGGATGAGATGGATTCTCAATGTTGTTTTAACTTGCATTTCCTGAAAAACCATTGATGTTGAACATTTTTTTCATATATTTATTTGCATTTGCATTTCTTCCTCTGAGAAGTGTGTATTCATCTCAGGTGACCATTTTTGGATTGGGTCCTTGAATTTTAGGGGCCTGATTTTTAAAAAATCTTTATATGCTTTGGGTAAGAGTCCTTTGTCTGAGGGACAGTTGACTAAGATATTTTTGAAATTCATGCTTTTCCCAGCACTCGGGAGGCTGAGGTAGGCGGAGCGTTGTGAGTTCGAGGCCGGCTTGGGCTACAACGCGAGCGCAAGGCCGACCTGAGCTACACAGTGCGACCCTGCCTCAAAAAACCAGGGCCGGGAGTTTGGCTCAGTGCCTTAAGCGCCTGCCCTGGCAGGCGCGAGGTTGTGAGTTCAATCCCCGGTGCCGCAAAA
>RJWM01016178.1:0-31771 GCA_004363535.1 Dasyprocta punctata | reverse complement strand
TGTCTTCAAGCAGATTTAGTGTCTCCAATTAGTGCATGGTGATACACCTTGATCTAGTTTTACTTTACAGCATATGGAAAGCCAGTTTTTCTAGCACCACTTATTAAAGAGGCTATCTTTCTTCCAATGCGCATGTTCAGACCCTTTATGAAAGATGAGGTGGCTGAGTGTGTTTGTAGTTGTGGCTGTATCTTCTAATCTATTCCATTGATCTTCAGGTCAGGTTTTATTGCAGTACAATGCTGATTTTATCACAGTAGCTTTGTAATATAGTTTCAACTTGGGGATTGTGATTCCTCCTGACTTACCTTTGTTGCCCAGAATTGCCTTTGCTCTTCTAGGTCTCTTCTTGTTCCAGATGAATTTTAGGGATGATTTCTCTAGCTCTGTGAGGTATGCAAGTTGGATTTTGATTGGGATTGCATTAAATCAGTATAACAATTTTGGGAGAATGGCCATTTTCACAATGTTTGTTCTTCCTATCCATGGACAGGGAATATCTTTCCATTTTCTGAGATCCTCTTCGATTTCCTTTTTCAGAGTAATGCAATTTTCACTGTAAAGATCTTTTGCTTCCTTCTTAGATTGATGCCTAAGTACTTCATTTTTTTTGGATAGTATAGTGAAGGATGTGTTTTCTGGTATTTCCCTCTCAGTGAATTTGTTTTTTGTGTACAAGAATGCTATTGATTTTTGAGTGTTGACCTTGTATCCAGCAACATTACTGTATTTGGCTATTACATCTAGAAGTCTTTCAATGGGTTTTTGGATGTCTTCTATACAGACTATCATATCATCTGCAAATAATGAGAATTTAACTTCTTACTTTCCTGTCCTTATTCTTTTTATTTTTCTCTCGTGTCTAATTGCTCTGACTAATATTTCCAGGGTTGAACATAAGTGGTGATACTGGGAATCCTTATCTTTTTTCTGATTTTAGATTGAAAGTTTTCAGTTTTTCTCCATTTAGTAAGATGCTGGCTGTTGGTTTAAGATATATGGCTTTTATCAGGTTGAGGTAGAGACCATCTATTCCAATTCTCTGGAGGGTTTTTTATCACTAATAAGTGTTGGATTTTGTGAAAAGCTTTTTCTGCATCTACTGAGATGATCAAGAGATTCTTTTTCTAGGCTTTGTTGACTTTGGATATTACATTTATTGATTTGCATATGTTGAACCATTCCTGCATTCCTTTGATGAATCGCACTTGATCATGCTGTTTAATCTTCCTGTTGACTTGCTGTATTCTACTTGCCAGTATTATATTAAGCATCTTTGCATCTCTGTTCTTTAAGAGGATTGGCCTGTGAATTTCTTTTCTGGTTTGGTCTTTCTCTGGGTTTGGTATTAGGGTAATAGTTGCATTCAGGAATGTGTTAGGAAATGTTTCCTATTCAATTTCATTGAAGAGTTTGAAGAGTGTTGGCATTTAATTTTCTAAATTTCTTGTAGAATTGTGCAGTGAATCCATCAGGACCTGGGCTTTTCTTTGTTGGTGAGATTCTAATGACATTTTCAATTTCATTCGCTAAAACTGGTTATTCAGCCATTTTGTAGCATCTTTTTTCAGCTTGGATAATTCATAGGTTTCTAGGAATCTGTCCATTTCCTCTGTGTTATTGAATCTATGGGAACAAAGTTTTTCAAAATAGGTATTAATGATCCTCCATATTTGCACAGGGAGGGTCTGTAGTGATTTCACACTTTTCATTTCTTATTCCATGCATCTGAGTTTTTTCTTTCCTCTTTTTGATAAGGTTGCCTAGTGGTTTATCAATTTTCTTTATTCTTTCTAAGAAAAAATTCTTCAATTCATTAATTCTTTGTATTATTTTCTTAGTTTCAATTGCATTAATTTCTGATGTGATATTCATAATTTCCTCCCTTCTTTGGGCTTTGGGCTTCACTTGCTCTTCTTTTTCTAGAAGTTTGAAGTGCAGCATTAGGTTGTTTATTTTTGTTCTTTCAATTTTTCTGATGTGGGAGTTTAGTTCTATAAATTTCCCTCTGAGAGCTGCTTTCATTGTATCCCACGGGTTCTGGTAATTTGTATTTGTATTTGTATTTTAGTTTGATTGTAGATATTGTTTAATTTCTTCTTTAATTTCATCTGTGACTCATTGATTGTTCAGAAGAGTGTTATTTAATTTTCATGTGTTTATGTTGTTTTTCTGGGTTTTTTTCACTAATTTCCTACTTTATAATTCTATGGTCACATAAAATGCATGGAATTATTTCAATTCTTTGCATTTACTTAAGTATGTTCTGTGGGCTAGTATATGATGTATGTTAGAGAATGACCCATGTGCAGCTGAGAAGAATGTGTATTCTGATATTGTTGGGTGGAATACTCGGTACACATCTACTAGGTCCACTTGTTCACAAGTTTGATTCAGTTCTGTTATTTCTTTGCTGATTTTTTGTTTGGTTGATCTGTCTTCTTGTGACAATGGGGTATTAAGGTCCCCTGTTATATCTGTATTATTGTTTATTTTGTTTTCATGTCTATTAAGATTTGTCTTACATAGTTGGGTGCTCCCATATTTGGTGCATATATATTTATGATCTTATTCTGTTCTTCTTCATGTTTTCCCTTAACAAGTATGTGGTGACCTTCTTTATCTCTTTTGATCATTCTTGGTTTGAAGTTCACATTGTCTGCAAACAAAATAGCTACCCCTGTTTTTTTCTGGGTTTCTGTTGTATGTAGTATTATTTTCCATCTTTTGATTTTTAGTCTTTGATTTTCCTTTTCATTTAAATATTTTTCTCATACACAGCATATTTTGGGATTTTGTTTCTTAACACACTCTGCCAGTGTGTTTCTTTTTAATGGTGATTTGAGACCATTTACATTGATTGATATAACTGACATGCACTGACATCACTGTCATGTTATCTTTCTGTTCTTGGATTTCTACTTTCCCTGTTTTACTGTTTGCCCTTGTTAGTGGGTTCCTTTTGCTGTTGTTATTGAGATTTTAGTTTTCTTTTTCTCTTTCTAGAGTGTCTTTCAGTGTTCTTTGTATTGTTGGTTTGGTGGCCATGAATTTATTCAGTTGTTGTTTGTCATGGATGTATCTTATTTCTCTACCACTTTTTAAAGATAGTTTTGCAGGACACATTAATCTGGAAGGAAAGTTGTTTTCTTTCAGGATTTGAAATACTTCACTCCAAGCTCTTCTTGACCTGCATGTTTGTGTTGAGAAATCTGCCATGATTCTGATAAGCTTTCCTTCATAGGTGATCTGTTTCTTTTCTCTTACAGCTTTTAGTATCCTGTTCTTGTGCTTAATTTCTGATATCCTAGTTATCATATGTCTGGGTGAAGATTTATTTTGTTCGTGATTAATTGTGGTGCTGTATTCCTCATTTATCTGTATATCAGATTCTCTTCCCATGTATGGAAAATTTTCTGCTTTTATTTCTGCAAATATTCTTCATAGGTCATTTGTCTTGACCTCTGCTTTTTTGTTTACACCTATCAATATTATATTGTTTCTCTTTGCATCATGTTTTAGATGTTGAATTGTTGTTTCCTTGTTCCTTCTTATTTTTAAGAGATCTTTCCTTGTGTGATCGTGAGCTTCCATGCTGTCTCTAATGTCTAATACTCTATCTTCATCTTCATTCAAGTGGGTTTGCCAGCTTTCAGTAGAATTTTTCTTTTCCTGAATTTCCCTTTGAATCTGTTTCATGCATTCTAATTGTATCTTATATTGGTCATTCAAAGTTTCCATCATTTTCTTATGCTCTTCCTTTTTTTTAATCTTGATCTTCTTTAGATACACACAGCATTTGTTTCATAATATTTTTATTTCATTTTTTACATGAGAGAATATTTCT
This sequence comes from Dasyprocta punctata, assembly GCA_004363535.1. NCBI lineage: Eukaryota > Metazoa > Chordata > Mammalia > Rodentia > Dasyproctidae > Dasyprocta > Dasyprocta punctata. Next base: position 27,924 of record RJWM01016178.1, on the reverse strand, counting down.
GATCTGATTTCCCCTAAAGCTTCATGGAGTTGTTTCTTTACTTCAGTTGCTATAATTTCAGAAAGTTCAGTTGTGTGATTCCCAGTGTCTTACATTTCAGTGTCTTTTGGGTTTGTTCTTGGTGGGGTGGAGTACTGAGACAGCATCTTCATCTTTTGTTTTGTTATTTTCCTCTGGGACCTGTGTGGCTAGCTGGGGGACCTCCCAATGAATTGCACTGGAATGCTGTATTGGGTAGAGCTTCAATCCTCCAATATCCCCATGGCTAACTGAGGTGCTCCCTCAATCTATGGCACTGGATCCTTGTGCTCTGTTTGTTGTGAGGCTGGCCATGTTTTCCTCTGATATACTTTGTTGGGTTGCTCTGGGACGCTGGGCTGGGCAAATCTTGTATCTTCCCTTCCGGTAGCCGAGGCACACCCCTGGAGCTTGTCACCATGGTCTAGAAACTGGCTGTGTAGAGTTCAGAACCTTGAAACCAAAGTATCTAGCACCGACTTACCCCTGTGATGTGGTGCTGGGGCCTTAAGATGGAATGGAGTTCCAAACCTCCAGCACCAAGGTGGCTAGGTGGAGTGCACCCTGGGGTGTGGCATCACTGGAACCTTGACTCTAGCTGTAAGGACTTCAGAGGCTGTGAAGCATGGGGCTAGCCAATGTTCACCCCCAAGTATGGTACAGGGGCCTTGCTGCTGGCTGGGTGGAGTTAACAACCTCTAGGATGTGCTCCATGGATGCACCACTGAACTATGGGGCTGGGCCCTTGTGTTCTGATGGATGGAGCTCAAATTCTCCAAGACCCTTTGGCTATGCTGTTTGCTCTCTGATGAGTGGCTCTGGGGCTCTGGGCTGGGTTGTCTCACTACCTGTGACCTTTGAGGCTGACCAGGCATTCCCCTGATGGAGTGTGCTGGACTGCAGGGTTGGGCAGAGCTTGGATCCTCTGTGCAGCTAGCAAGGACACACTCATGGAGTGTGGTGTTTTGGCCTTATGTCTGGCTTGGTGGAGTTCAGAATCTCTGGGATCCAGGGGAAAAGGTGTAGTATGCCCCCAGATTGTGGCACCACTAGGACTTTGCACCTGGCTTCAAGGAGTTTAGAGCCTCTGGAGTGTGGGCTGTATGCCTTAACTTGATCCATTTTGCCAGTCTCTTTTGATTGGTGAATTGAGTCCATTTACTTTTTTTTTTTTTTTTTTTTTTTTGCAGCACCGGGAATTGAACTCACAACCTCATGCCTGTCAGACAGGCGCTTAAGTCACTGAGCCAAACTCCTGGCCCTGTTTTTTTTGAGGCAGGGTCGCACTGTATAGCTGAGGCTGGCCTTGAGCTCGTGTTGTAGCCCAAGCCAGACTCGAACCCACAATGCTCCTCCTAACTCAGCCTCCCAAGTGCTGAGATTAAAGGCGTGTGCCACCACACCCGGCTTGAGTCCATTTACATTAATGGCTATAAATGATATATAGTGGCTTATTTTTATCATGTTACCTTTTTGCTGTTGGCTTTTTACCTTTTACCTCTGTTTATTTGTTTCCCCTGCTTGGTGTTTTTTATTCTGTTGGCATTCTTAGAGTTGTAGTTATTTTTATGTCTATCTAGAATAACTTTCAGCATCCTTTGCAGGGTTGGTTTAGTCATCATGAAGTTCAATATCATGGAAGTATATTATTTCTCCATCAATTTTGAAAGATAGTTTTGCAGGGTACATCACTCTGGGTTTGAAGTAACTTTCCTTTTGGATTTGAAATACTTCATACTCTTCTTGACTTCATTGTTTGTGTTGAGAAGTCTGCTGTGATTCTGATGGGCTTTCCTTTGTAGGTGATATTGTTTCTTTTCTCCAACAGCTTTTAACATTCTATTCTTATGTTGAGTTTTGGGGATGTTGATATGTTATTAGTTTTGGTGTAGTTTTCCTTTTGTTATGGCTAAATGGAGTTGTGTGTGCTTTACTTATCTGTATGTCAGTTTCTTTTCCCATGTCTGGGAAATTTTCTGCTATCATTTCTTCAAGTAGTCTCTTTAACTCTTTTGTGCTGTCACCTTTTCATTTACACCTATCAATCATATATTTTTTCTTTGCATCATCTTGCAACTCTTGGATGGTTATTTATGATTTCTTGTTATTTTTAAAAGATCTTTCCTTTCCTGTTCACTAGTTACATTCTTGTCTTCGAGGTCTGAAATTCTATCTTCACATTCATTCTGGCAGTTTTTCCAGCTTTTGATGGAGATTTTTATTTCCTGGATATCTCTTTGAATCTATTTCATGCATTCTAATTGTTTCTTATGTCGTTCACTCAAGGTTTCCATGATTTTGCTGTGCTTCTCTACTTTTTAAACTATGACTTCTTTAGATGTGTTCAGCATTTCATTTATTACATTTATCATTTCTTCTTTTGCCTGAGAGATTATTTCTGACCTGAGTTCCTTTACAGTTTCATGGAGTTTTTTCTTTACTTCAGTTGTTATCTTTTCAGAAGTTTCAGCTGTGTGCCTTACTTTCTTCTATGTCCATGTGTCCTAGGATTCTTTGTGATGGGCTGGAGGTTTGAGATTGCATTTTGTCTGTTTCATTGTTTTCCTTTATTCCCCTGGGGCAGCTGAATGCAAAGTCTCAGTTGTTTCCTGACTTGAGGATGACTGTTCATACTGGAGGGAGTTTCCTCAGTTGAGTGGGGTTTGTTAGGCAGGCCTTACCTGGTCCCTAGTGGCACTCAGAGAATCTCCGATTGGGTAGAGTACACTGGGTGGAACTTCAACAAACCCCAGGCAGCACACCAAACCTCCCCGGCTGCTTGAGATTGCTGGGCGGGTCCCTACTTGGTTCTGAGTGTCATACCAAGGCTGAATGGCTAGGGGAAGTATCCTGTGTAGGCTTTCAACTTTGATCACACAGGCACTAAAGCTGTCTTCCTGCTTGGGGTCACTGGGTGGGAATCTACCCAGTTCCATGCTACGTACCAAAACTCCCTGGCTGTTTGGTGTCACCGGGCAGGGCTCTACCAGATTCCAAGCAATATAGCAAGGTTGTACAGCCAGGTAGAGTTTACTGTGCAGGTCTTCTGCTCATGCCACTCAGTGCACAGAGGCTCCCTAGCTGTTTGGTGTCACTGGGTGGGGCCCAACCACGAGCTGAGCAATGTTCCAAAGCTACCCGTCTGTGAGGGGTTGCTGGGCAGGGACTTACAAGGTTCCAAGCAACTTACCAAGGCTGCACAGCTAGGTGAATTATGCTGTGCAGGCCTTCAGCTTACACCACATTGTGCACAGAGCTTCCCTGACTGTTTGGAGCTACTGGGCGGTGCTATTGCCTGGTTTAATTGCATTATTGCTACCACTTCAGAGAGGCCATGTGGCCGGCTTTTTGATTGTCTGAAGATATTGCCCCTTGAGTTTGCCTTTGTTCAACTGACTGTATATCATAGCACCTTATTTAAGTATTTCATTTTGTATTCTTTTTGAAATTTAATTTCTGGGGTGATGTTTGTAAATTGCCTATAGTGGTTTGCTTTATGTGTAGTCTCAGGATCCTTAAGAAATGACTATTTCTTTGGGTATCTTCTAGGTGTAGCTGGTTTTTGAGTCCTGAGTCTGTTGCAAGATTCTACCTCTTCAATTTATTGATGATGAGGCATTGCTGCCTGTTTGATCCAGTCTCTGCTTTGACACTGCAACATTATTTTCTGTGATCCTTAGTCAGTCTCAGTTTTGGAATAACAGGATAAACAGCAGTTTAGAATATCTATATCACTTTTTCCTGTAGTGGTATCATTGGCAATGACAAAAGTATCAAACAGCCTAGAAAATGACAAATTGGACTCACCATTATTTTGCCACCTTTAACCATATTAACTAGATTTGTATTTATATAAACAAATCTAAAATGTACCAGAAAATTATTTGCAGTATTCCAGTCCTTATTATGTGAATTTTGCTCTCAGGTGTTGTAATTTAAAAAATTTTAGGAACAAGAAAACTGGAAGAAGAGAGAGAGATTAGAATTAAGACTGGAGGACAAACTGGGATTAGGCTGTCCTTGGGAAACTTGAGCAGAACTCTGGAGGGAAAGAGAGAGCAAGAGATAAACAGAACAGAACACAACCAAAACCATAAAGAAACTAGAATTCAGGTGTTTTTTTTTTCTTTTTTCGGCACCGGGGATTGAACTCACAGCCTCACGCCTGCCAGACAGGCACTTAAGCCACTGAGCCAAATTGCCAGCCCTCCATAAAGAAACTAGAAACCACGTTCATATTCATATAACAAGATCAAACAATGAAGAAAAAACAGATCCACAGCAATAAAAAAGTAAACAGGAGAGACAGAGACAGAGAATAAAATCCTACTTCCAGGTTTGTCTCTGCTGTCACTGGTAGACAATGTGTAGATACAGAGCACTGATCCATTTTGATTTATCACAACAAACTAACAGTAGTTTTTTGACTTGGTAGTGGATAATCTCAGCGAGCGTTCACATTCTGATAGAGGCCTGTGGGTATCACAACACCCTCTGTGGCTCTGATCCCAGCTACAAACCACTAAATGGAGACAGCAGTTACTCTGACTTCTGAGCTCAGTAGGCACCTCTCCAAAATGGCTCCTGACCAATCACTCTTTCGTGTATAATGACTGAACCCTCAGTACTCACTGCCAGCTATTGCAGTACTTCCTGTCTGCTGCTCCCTTCCACTGCTGCATCTCTGTAAAGGACTCTGTGATCACTAGCAGTCACAGTGTGTCTGCAGGTTTGAACTGCTCCTCTCACACATTGAGTCCTGTATCTGGAAGAAGTCATCACTCACTATCTCCTTCTTATTCACTGAAGTTTCTCTCTTCACTTGCTCCATGGGCTTGAATTCATGATTCAGATCCTTCTAGGTCTAGGTTACACACTGCCCTCCTTCTTTCTTCCTCACATTACTATATTTCAGCATCTGAATGGCAACTCTCAGTGGGCTTTATCTCTACTGCTTATCACTCTGCCATCTTGGTTATCTTCCAAGGATATTATATTTTTTTAATTATAAAGAGAAACAACAATAACAAAGGAAACAAGGCTAACAAAAATGATAGGATTTCAAAACAAGATGTTAGGTAATTAACAATGGTTATTATACTGCATGTAGTTATGTTTAAAGTAGTTGCTCAGATTACCAGACATAGGCATGGAAAATTGATCAAACAGACTATACACCTGGGACTCACCCAGGCTTGCCTTGTGCTTCAGAGGCTCTGAATTCCTAGTAGCCAGATGCAAGGTCCGGGTGGTGCCACACTCCAGGGTGCACTCCACCTAGCAGTCTGGATCCTGGAGGTTCCGACCCCCACCCAGTAAGGCTGAGGCTCCAGCAACACACTCTGGTAGTGCATCCTCACTAGCTGCACAGAGGATCAGGTTCTACCTAGTCTAGCATTTCAGCCCAACCCATTGGGAACTCCCGGCCAGCCTCACAGGGCAGCAGTACTGAGTCCAGCCCAGCCCAGAGCCCCAGAGCTGCTCATCAGGGAGTGTCCAGTGTAGATACAGGGCCTTAGAGAACTTGAGCTCTGCCCATCAGAGCCCAAGGCACAAGCTCCATTGTTCAGGGTTGTGGCCATACAGCAGGTCTCAGAGGTTGTGAACCTGCCCAACCAGAAGTAAGGCCATGGCACTATACACCTGGGACTCTCCCAGGCTTGCTTTGTGCTCCAGAGGCTCTGAACTAATAGCAGCCAGATGCAAGGTCCAGGTGCTACCATACTCCGGGGTGTTCTCTGTCTAGCCAACTGGGTCCTGGAGATACCAAAGTCCACCCAGCCAGGCTGAAGGTCCAGTAAGACACTCCAAGGCTGAGTCACTGCTAGCCACCTGGGTTGCAGAGGTTCTGAACGCTACACAGCCAGGTTCTAGACCCAGCAACAAGCTCCAGGGGTGTGACCATGCTAGCTATAGGGAGGATACAAACTTTGTCCAGCCCAGCATCCCAGAGCAACAGAACAAAGTACATCAGGGAAACATGTGGCCAGCCTCGCAGACCATAGAACACAAGGGTCCAGTGCCATAATCTGGGGGTGTGCTATGGCTAGCCATGGGGATATTGGAGGATTGAAGCTCTACCCAGCACAGTGCTCCAGTGCAATCCATCGGGAGGCTGCCTGCCCAGGCACACAGGTCCCAGAAGAAAATGTAAAAACAAAAGAGCAAGACACAGTCTCAATCCCCCAGCCCACTGAGAACAAACTCAAGAGACACTGAAATGGAAGACATTGGGAGTCACACAACTGAACTTTCTGAAATGATAACAAATGAAGTAAAGAAACAACTCCATGAAGCTATAGAGAAACTCAAATCAGAAATAATCTCTCAGCTAAAAATTGAAATGATAATCATTATGAAAGAAATGCTGTGTTTATCTAAAGAAGATCAAGATAAAAAATAGAAGAACATAATAAAATGATGGAAACTTTGAATGAACAATATAAGACACAAATAGAATGCATGAAACAGCTTCAAAGGGAAATTCAGGAAATGAAAAATTCCATGGAAAGTTTGAAAAACCACTTGAATGAAGCTGAAGATAACATATCCCTTCATTCTTCTCTCATTATGAGGAATAATCATAACCAGTTCCATCTGCCTCCACCTAACTGATTGAAAATCTCTTATTGCCTATTCCTCCATAAGTCACATAACATTAGTTATCATTGCTATCTTAATTCAAACACCATGAAGCTTTATAGGAGCAACAGCCCTTATAATGGCCCGTGGACTAACATCCTCACTCTTATTCTGTCTTGCAAATTCCAACTACGAACGTACTCACAGCCGAACCATAATTCTAGCTTGAGGACTGCAAATGATCCTCCCACTAATAACAGTTTGATGAGTTCTATCCAGTCTAACCAATCTAGCACTCCCTCCCACAATTAATCTAATCGGAGAACTATATATTATTTCCTCAACTTTCTTCTGATGTAATCTCACAATCATCCTCACTGGACTAAATATACTAATCACAGCCCTATATACACTATTTATATTAATCTCGACACAATGAGGAAAAATACCCTACCACATCTCCAATATTTCCCCATCATTTACCTGAGAAAACTCTCTAATAGCCCTCCACATACTCCCTCTTCTTCTCCTCAGTCTAAACCCCAAAATTATCCTAGGAAACCTGTACTGTAAATATAGTTTAACAAAAACATTAGATTGTGAGTCTAAAGATAGAAGGTTAAAATTTCTCATTTACCAAAAAAAAAAAAAAAAAGAGAGAGAGAAAGCAAGTTGGAACTGCTAATTTATAGAATAGAAGTATTCCATCATCTTAGGAGCCAAAAAATTTGTGCAACTCCAAATAAAAGTAATAAACATATTCCTTTCATCTTTTATATTAGCATTAATGATCTTGATAGCACCAATCCTAACTTCCATAACTAATATCCACAAAAACTTCCATACCCCATATACGTCAAAACACTTACTTCTTTATCATTCTTGTTGAGTACAGTTACAGCCTCCTCTTTCTGAATTCTAATCACGAGGCCATAGTATCAACTTGAAATTGACTGACAATTCAAACTATTCATCTAAGCATAAACTTTAAACTGGACTTCTTCTCCATGATATTCATGTCTATAGCCCTATTTGTAACATGATCAATCATAGAGTTCTCCCTATGATATATAAATTCTGAACCTCACATCGATAAATTCTTTAAATATCTATTGATATTTCTTATTACAATAATAATTCTAGTCACAACAAACAATTTGTTTCAGCTCTTTATTAGCTGAGAAGGAGTAGGAATTACATCTTTCCTACTAATTGGATGATGATTTGGCTGAACAGATGCCAACACCACAGCACTTCAAGTGGTCCTGCATAACTGAATTGGAGATATTGGATTTGTATTAACCATAGCATGATTCATAATACATATAAATTCATGGGAATTTCAACAACTGTTTATGCTTCAAGATAAAATCACCACTTTACCATTAATGGGTTTACTTCTAGCGCCTGCTGGAAAATCAGCCCAATTTGGATTACATCCATGGCTACCATCAGCAATAGAAGGGCCTACACCTGTCTCAGCTTTGCTCCACTCTAGTACAATAGTGGTTGCAGGGATCTTTTTACTAATCCAATTTTCCCCACTAATTCAAAACAACCATTTTATCTTAACAAGTTCTTTATGCTTGGGGGCTATCACAACACTATTTACAGCTATCTGCACTATTACACAAAATGATATCAAAAAAATTGTAGCGTTTTCCACCTCAAGCCAACTTGGCTTAATAATGGTGACAATTGGAATTAATCAACCATATCTGGCTTTTCTTCATATTTGCAATCATGCTTTTTTCAAGACCATATTATTTATATGCTCTGGTTCAATCATTTGTAACCTGAATAATGAACAAGATATTCAAAAGTTAGGAGGACTATTCAAAATTATATCAGTCACTTCCTCATCACTCATTATTGGAAGCTTAACCTTAATAGGCATGCTATTCCTAACAGGATTCTACTCTAAAGATCTGATTATCGAGTCTGCTAATATGTCATATATTAACGCCTGAGCTTTAATCCTCACTCTAATTGCCACAGCCCCTACAGTTGCCTACAGCACATGTATGATCTTTTATGTCCTATTAGAAAATCCCTGATTCATCCCTCCATCCACAATTAATGAAGACAATCCTATATTAACTAATTCTATTAAATGGTTAGCAGTTGGTAGCATTTTTGCAGGATTCCTTATTTCTAGCACTTAATAATATTTTTGCAGGATTCTTTCAAGCACTTATATAATAACTATACCTACATACATAAAGCTATCGGCCATGATAGTAACAATTATTGGCCTCATAATTGCAATGGAGTTAACTCAATAACCTATAACCTTAAAATAAATTATCAACCTAAACTATACAATTTCTCAAGCTCATTAGGTTATTTTCCAACTCTAATTCATCGACTTCTACCTCATAAAAATTTGCTAGCGAGTCAAAATGTGTCATCACTAATAATTGACTTAATCTGACTTGAAAAAGTGGCCCCAAAGAACATTTCCAACTTGCAAGTCTCAATGTCTACTCAAACATCAAACCAAAAAGGATTGATTAACCTATATTTCATATCATTCCTAATCTCCATTACACTAGCAACTATTCTAACTGCTTAATTGCCCTGCGTAATTTCAATAGCAATAAAAATACCAACAAACATTGACCAACCAGCTACAAACATTAGTCAACAATTATAGCTATAAACAGCAGCTACACCTGCAGGATCCTCAGTCAGAAAACCTACAGTACTCTCGTCATCATAAATAATTCACTCTCCTATGTTATAACAGTCAACTAAAATTTCAACTCAATCATAATTTGCCCATCAATATAATAACAAGAACTCTATGATCAAGCCCAATAATAAAGTACTTCAAATAATTATATGAGAAGCTAGAGTCTCAGGATACTGGTCCATAGCTAGGGCGGTTGTGTAACCAAACACTACCATCATGCCCCCTAAGTAAACTAAAAACATTATGAGTCCCAAAAATGATCCACCTTGACTTGAAATAATTATACAACCAATTCCACCACTAACAACCAACATCAACCTGCCATAAATAGGTGAAGGTTTTACAGCTAGACATATGAAGCCTACAGCAAATAAAACACTAAGAATATGCATAGTATTCAAAACCATAATTCCCACATGGACTTTAATCATGACCAGTGACATGAAAAATCACCGTTGTAACTCAACTATAAGAACAAAAATTAAGGGCCCACATACAAAAATCACATCCACTAATCAAAATTATTAACCACTCATTCATCAATCTCCCAACCCCCTCCAATATCTCAGTCTGATGAAATTTTGGATCTCTTCTAGGCATTGGCTTGATAATACAAATTTTTACAGGTTTATTCTTAGCAATACACTACACTGAAGATACAACCACAGCATTTTCATCCGTCACACACATCTGCCAAGACATTAACTACGGATGGCTTGTCTGGTATATACATGCCAATGGAGCATCTATATTCTTTATTCTCATTTATCTTCACATTGGATGAGGCATCTATTATGGATCCTACACATTCTCAGAAACCTGAAATATTGGAATTCTACTATTAGCAGTGATAGAAACAGCATTCGTAGGATACATACTACCATGAGGACAAATATAATTTTGAGGTGCTACCATTACAAACCTCCTATCAGCAATCCCTTACATCAATACAACTCTAGTTGAATGAATCTGAGGAGGATTTTCAGTAGACAAAGCTACCCCAACTCGATTCTTCGCATTCCACTTCATCCTTCCATTTATTATTGGCAACCTGGCTATAATCCACCTCCTATTTCTCCATGAAACTGGGTCAAATAACCCATCAGGACTAAATTCCAACTCTGATAAAATCCCATTCCATCCTTACTACACAATTAAAGATATCATAGGATTCATGTTCATAGGGTTCACTCTTTTACTACTAGTTCTATATTCACCAGACCACCTCGGCGACCCAGACAACTACACAACAGCCAACTCCCTTAACACTCCCCCACATATTAAACCAGAGTGATACTTTCTCTTTGCATACACCATTTTACGTTCTATTCCCAACAAACTAGGAGGAGTAATAGCCCCACTAGCCTCAATTCTAATCCTAGCCATATTTCCAATCTTACATTTATCAAAACAATGTAGTATGTCATTTTGCCCCATCAGCCAATGTCTTCTATGAATACTGGCAGCTAACTTGTCAATCCTTACATGAATTGGAGGCCAACCAGTTGAATACCCTTACATCCTTATTGGACAATTAGCATCAGTCACTTATTTCCTTATCATCCTTATTCTTCTGCCACTTGCTGGCATAATAGAAAATAAAATCCTAAAATGAAGAAGTCCTTGTAGTATAACCTATTACCCTGGTTCTATAAACCAGAAATGGAAACAAGCTTTTCCCCAGGACACACAAATCAAGGAAGAAGCAAGCTCACCTCACCATCAGTACCCAAAACTGAAATTCTTATTAAACCATCCCTTGAAACCTCACACTTTCATATAATGTAATACCTCATCATTTTTACCAAAAATTTATGTAACTCGTGCATTAATGCGGGTCCACATTAAGCAATGGAACAGTACATTAATACAAGACACCACACAAAACATTAAATGTTTTATCAACATTAAACCACCACACCATGGATATCAAGCCAGCACAGCAAATCAAGTATTAAACACTATCTAACCAACCTCCAATAAAAACTCTTGCCCACATGGATAATCAAACCACCATCACCAGCTTAACCTTACATAGCACATTAGCGATTCTATCTGACATAAGACATCTCTTCACAGATGGACATGCCCCTTCCAATTATGCTAAACCTACAAAGTCCACGATAGCATGTCTATCCCCTTCCAATGTTTGGTCTCTCAATCTACCATCCTCCGTGAAACCATCAACCTGCCAGACAGGGATACGTCTTCTCGCCCCGGGCCCATAGCACGTGGGGGTTTCTAACAGTGATCTTTAAGAGGCATCTGGTTCTTTCTTCAGAGCCATAAACCTAAGACCGCCCACTCGTTTCCCTTAAATAAGACATCTCGATGGATTAATTCCTAACTGGCCCATGATCAACATAACTACGATTTCAGGCATTTGGTATCTTTTTTTTTCCTGCATGCTGTGACTCACCATCATCGTAAAGGCATGGTATCCCCACCTTATATTGAAGCTGGACTTACAATGAACTGTTCTCCCTCCCCATCGACAATTATTTCCGTGTGAATTCTTCTAATGCTCAGGGGACATGTCATGACTAGCACCTGTGAAAACTATGCCAGGCCTAACCGTGAATATTTTATACTTTTTATTTTCAACCATTTCATAGAATGTAATTTTTTTTCATTCATTTTGTTCTATCCCATTCTATGAACTCCCTATAGGCTAGTATCAAGTCACAATAAGTTTATGTAGCTTACACATAAAGCCAAGCACTGAAAATGCTTAGACAAGTTATACAACTTCATAGACAACAGGTTTGGTCCTGGCCTTTTTATTAGTTGCTAGCAAAATTATACATGCAAGAATCCCCATTCTGGTGAAAATGCCCTCTGAATCATAAAAGACTAAAAGGAGCGGGTATCAAGCACACTAATCAGTAGCTCTTAACACCTTGCTTTGCCACACCCCCACAGGAAACAGCAGTAATAAAAATTAAGCAATAAATGAAAGTTTGACTAAGTTATGCACTAAGCACCAGGGTTGGTAAATTTCGTGCCAGCCACCGCAGTCATACGATTAACCCAAACTAATAAAACCCAATGTAAAAAGTGTTTTAGAAGACTATAAAATAAGACTAAAACTTATCTAAGTTATAGAAAACGCCAGATAAAATTCACACTAAAATGAAAGTAATCTTTTATATCTGAACACACGAAAGCTAGGACCCAAACTGGAATTAGATACTCCACTATGCCTAGCCATAAACATAAAAATTTTATAACAAAAATTCTCGCCTGAGGACTACTGGCTATAGCTTGAAGCTCAAAGGAGTTGGCTGTGCTTTATATCCATCTAGAGGAGTCTGTTCTATAATCAATCAACCCCAATATACCTTACCACTTCTTGCTAATTCAGCCTATATATTGCTATCTTCAGCAAACCCTGTTATGGAACAATAGTAAGCTTAATTACATGTCATAAAAACACTAGGTCAAGTTGTAGCCTATGAAGTGGGAAGAAATGGGCTACATTTTCTTATCCAAGAACATTTCAACATAAATCCCTGTGAAAACCAAGGATCCAAGGAGGATTTAGTAGTAAATTAAGAATAGAGAGCTTAATTGAACTAGGCCATGAAGCACGTACACACCGCCCATCACCCTCCTCAAGTATCCAAAAATTTACTGAAAACAAACACATACAAGAGGAGATAAGTCATAACAAGGTAAGCATTCTGGAAAGTGTGCTTGGAAATCAAAGTGTAGCTTAAACCAAAGCATCCAGCTTACACCCAGAAGACTGCACATTGTTGAACACTTTGAGCCCACTCTAACCCAAAATTAATAACCAAATACAAATACTCCAAACCAACAAAACAAAACAAAACATTTATGCTGCAAAAGTATAGGAGATAGAAATGTCTTCCTTCGAAGCTATAGAGACAGTACCATAAGGGAAAGATGAAAGAAAATATATAAATAGAAAAAACAGCATAGCTTACACCTACTACCTTTTGTATAATGAGTTAGCCAGAAAAAAATTGACAAAAAGGATTTAAACCAACCACCCCGAAACCAAACGAGCTACTTCTAAACAGCTAACAGAGCAAACTCATCTATGTAGCAAAATAGCGAGATTTAAAAGTAGAGGTGAAACACCAATCGAGCTGATTATCCAAACAAGAATTTTAGTTCAATTTTAAGTTTTCCTAAAATATATTAACTCAAATGAAAACTTAAAATATACCTTAAAAAGGGACAGCTCTTTAAAAATGAGGAAACAATCTTCAATGGTGGGTAAATAATAAAAATTTTCATAGTTGGCCTAAAAGCATCCACCAATTAAGAAAGAGTTCAAGCTCAACAGAAAAACTTAATCTTAATATCAATAGAATAATTATCACCCCCATCTTACAATTGGATCAATCTATAACTTCCTAGAAGTAATAATGCTAATATCAGTAACTAGAACTTCTTCTCCTTTCACAAGCCTATATCAAACATACATTTGATAATTAACAATTTTATAAAACAAGGCCTCATATTAATTACCTTATTAATAACACTGTTAATCCAACACAGGAGTGCTACTAAAGACTAAAAGAAGCAAAACGAACTCGGCAAACATAAACACCGCCTGTTTACCAAAAACATCACCTCTAGCATTACAAGTATTAGAGGCACTGCCTGTCCTGTGACAAATAGTTCAAGGGCCGCGGTATCCTGACCATGCAAAGGTAACATAATCACTTGTTCCTTAAATAAGGACTTGTATGAATGGCTAAATGAGGGCTTAACTGTCTCTTGCTTCCAGTCAGTGAAAGTGACCTTCCCGTCGATATAGGAAAACGATCTTGGTGGGAGACCTCCAAATGACATGGGAAATGAAACTCCCAATGTACTATATGTCTGGCATGAGTTCGTGTTCTCTAAAAATTGAAGAATGAATTTTAGGAACAACAGAGGATAAGAGCGGAAAATATTTATTGAGAGAAAGCTTCTGTCTGAGGGACAGAAGGGGGGCCCGAGTGGGTTGCCCCCGACTCTGTCTTTTCCAGTGACTTTTATAGAGCAAAACCATGATGGGGAAAACTGGGAACTCGCAAGGCAGATGGGCTTGAGGTGGGACAAAACTGTGATCAACCAATAAGATTGATTGTTTAGGTAAGATTCTTACAAATTAGGGGATTGGGATGGTAATTCTTAGCTTCTCAAGATGATCTATCCCTAATCCCTAATGCTTATACTTAGGGTGTGGTTGCATTTGTCTTGTCTTCTGTCTTGAGATCTGGCCCACAGCAAGAGGTGTGTATCTCTTCCAAGGTCACAAGATATCTGGTACTCTGTGCCTGCTCCATTGAGGGCCTAGCCCTGCCTATAATATTTCTAACTAACTCAGTTGCCTACAACACCGTGAAGAGGTGGGAATAATAAGATGAGAAGACCCTATGGAGTTTTAATTTATTAATTTATTCTTCATCACAAAAAAATTCACAAGAACATAAATTACTGAGCTAAATTAATAATTTTGGTTGGGGTGACCTCGGAGAACAACAAATCCTCCGAATGATACAAGCCTAGACACAACAAGCCAAAGCCCTCCATCATCAATTGACCCAAACTCTTTTGATCAATGAACTAAGTTGCCCTAGGGATAACAGTGCAATCCTCGAATCTCAGACCTCGCAGACAGAATGGAAGCCTATGATCATGAGAGAAAAAATCTCATAAAAATAAAAAAAAATCAAGAAACAACAATTGAACAGCTAGCTGCAAGATGATGCCAAGAGAAATAACATAAAATTAACAGGCATCAGTGAAAAAGCAGGAGTCAATACTAATGACCTGCAAAGACTGTTTGCAGAAATAATAGCAGAAAATTTCCAAACATGGGAAGAGAATGTGAAATACAGGTAACTGAGGCATACAGAACCCCAATTATCCATAAACAAGATAAATCTTCACCCAGACATGTAATATTAAGGGTATCAGAAATACAGCTCAAGAAAAAAACACTAAAAGCTGTCAGAGAAAAGAAACAGATCGCCTATGAAGGAAAGCCTATAAAAATCATGGCAGACTTCTCAACACAAAATTTTAAGTCAAGAAGAGCTTGGAGTGAAGTATTTCAAATCCTGGAAGAAAACAACTTTCAACTCAGATTGATGTATCCTGCAAAACTATCTTTAAAAATTGATGGAGAAATGAGATACTCCCATGATAAAGAACAACTGAAGAAATTTATGGACACCAAACCAACACTACAAAGAGTATTTAAAGACACTCTAAAAAGAGACAAAAACAGCTAAAATCTTAAAAACAACAACAAAAGGAAACCACTAAGCCAGGCAAATAATTAAACAGAAAATGCAAAAAACAGAAAGATATCCTGACAGTGGTAAGTCAGTACATATCAGTTATATCAATCAAAGTAAATGTTTCCACCCACCAATAAAAACAAACAGACTGACGGAGTCGGTTAAGAAACAAAATCCAACAATAGGTTACATAAAAGAAACACATTTAACTCAAAAGGAAATTCACAGACTAAAAACCAAAGGGCTGAAAAACAATACTCCATGCAACAGGAACCCAGAAAAAAGCAGGCGTAGCTATTATGTTTGCAGACAATGCAAATGTCAAACCAAAAATGATCAGAAGAGATAAAGAAAGCCACTACATACTTGTTAGGGGAAAACTTCAAGGGGAAGAGATTACAATCATAAATATATATGCACCGAATATGGGAGCACCCAACTATGTCAGACAAATCTTAGCACACATGAAAAACAAAATGAAAAATAAAAGAGTTATAACAGGAGACCTTAACAACCACTGTGACAGAGAGACAGGTCAAGCAAACAAAAAATCACCAAAGAAACAACAGAATTGAATCAAACTTGTGAACAAATGGACCTAGTAGATGTATACCGAGTATTCCACCCATCAACCTCAGAACACACATTCTTCTCAGCTGCACATGGATCATTCTCTAAAATAGATCATATACTGGTCCACAAAACATGCTTAAGTAAATGCAAAGGAACTGAAATAATTCCATGCAGATTATCTGACCATAGCGCAGTAAAACTGGAAATGAATGATAAAAAACCCCACAAGAAACCCATAAACACATGGAAATTAAATACTACTCTCCTGAACAATAAATTGGTCACAGAAGAAATTAAAGAAGAAATTACACAATATCTACAATCGAATAAAAAAGGCAAATGCAAATTACTGGAACCTGTGGGACACAAGGAAAGCAGTCCTCAGAGGGAAATTTATAGCACTAAACAACCACATCAGAAAAATGGAAAGATAACACATAAATAACCTGATGATGCACCTCAAACCTGTAGAAAAAGAACAAGTCAAGCCCAAAGAAGGGGGGATACTTTTAAGATCAGAGCAGAAATTAACGCAATTGCAATGAAGAAAAAATACAAAGAACTAATGAATCAAAGAGTTGGTTCTTTGAAAGAGTAAGTAAAATTGATAAACCCTTAGCCAACCTTATCAAGAAGAGGAAAGAAAAAACTCAGATTCATGCAATAAGAAATGAAAAGGGTGAAATCACTACAGACCTGGTGGAAATACAGATCATCAACACTTACTTCAAAAACCTTTACTCACATAGATTCGATAACACAGAAGAAATGGAAAGATTCCTAGAAACCTATGAATTACCAAAGCTGAATCAAGAAGTTGTAAAACTGCTCAATAACCCAACTTCAGCTAATGAAATTGAAAATGTAATTAGAACATTACCAACAAAGAAAGTCCAGGTCCTGATGGATTCACTGCTGAATTCTACAAGAAATTGAGGGAAGACTTAATGCGAACACTCCTCAAACTCGTCAATCAAATTGAAAGGGAAGCAAGTCTCCCTAACCCATTCCTGGAAACAAGTATCACCCTAATACCAAAACCAGAGACAGACCCAACCAAAAATAAAAATTACAGGCCGATCTCCCTAATGAACATAGATGCAAAAATCCTCAATAAAATACTGGCAGATACAATACAGTAAATTATCAGGAAGATTATACAACATGATCAAATGGGATTTATCCCAGGAATGCAGGGATGGTTCAACATAAGCAAATCAATAAATGTAACACACCATATCAACAGGGCCAAGAACAAGAACCATGTGATCATCTCAACAGATGCAGAAAAGGCTTTCATGAAAATCCAACATACATTCAGACAGAAACCCTACAGAAAATCAGAACAGATGGTCTCTACCTCAGCCTGATGAAAACCATATATCATAAACCAACAGGCAACATCTTACTAAATGGAGAAAAACTAAAATCTTTCAACCTAAAATCAGGAACAAGACAAGGATGTCCATTATCACGAATTATATTCAATATAGTTCTGGAAATACTAGTCAGAGCAATTAGACAAGAGAAAGAAAAAGAATAAGGATAGGAAATGAAGAAATAAAATTATCACTCTTTGCAGATGATATGATACTCTACATAGAAGACCCCAAAAATCCATTGAAAGACTTCTAGATGTAATAACCAAATTCAGTAATGTTGCTTGATACAAGGTCGACACTCAAAAATCAATAGCATTCCTGTACACAACCAACAAAGTCACTGATAGAGAAATAAGGGAAATCACACCCTTCACTATAACAACCAAAACAATGAAATACTTACGAATCAGTCTAACAAAGGATGATCTATACAGTGAAAATTACATTACTCTGAAAAGGAAATTGAAGAGGATTTAAGAAATTGGAAAGATATTCACTCTTCATGGATAGGAAGAATAAACATCATGAAAGTGGCCATTCTCTGAAAATTGTTATACAGATTTAATGCAATCCCAATCAAAATACCACTTGCATACCTCACAGAGCTAGAGAAATCATTCCTGAAATTCATCTGGAACCAGAAGAGACCTAGAATAGCAAAAGGAAATTCTGGGCAACAAAGGGAAGGCAGGAGGCATCACAATCCCTGACTTGAAACTATACTACAAAGCTACTTGAAACTATACTACAAAGTTACTGTGATAAAATCAGCATGGTCCTGGAATCAAAACAGACCTGAAGATCAATGGAATACATTAGAAGATACAGTCATAACTACAAACACACTTAGCCACGTCATCTTTGACAATGGGGCCAAACGTGTACATTGGAGGAAAAACAGCCTCTTTAACAAATAGTGCTGGAAAAACTGACTTTCTATATGTCGTAAACTAAAACTAGATCCATGTCTATATCCATGCACTAAACTAAAGTCAAAATGGATCAAAGATCCGAATATTGAAACAGAGACACTAAACGTGCTGGAAGACAAAGTAGGTAAAAATCTTGATGACATAGGAATAGGCAGGGAGTTCATGAACAAAAATCAAGTTGCACAGGAAACACTTCCCAGAATCAACAACTGGAATCTCATCTTACTAGAAAGTTTTTGTATGTCAAAGGAAATCTCCAACAGAGTGAAAAGAAAACCCATGAACTGGGAAAATATCTTAGCCAATTGTCCATTAGACAAAGGACATCTCTCTAAAACATATAAAGAATTAAAAGCAATCTGGCCCCTAAAATTCAAGGACCCAATACAAAAATGGGCATTTGAGATGAATACACACTTCTCAGAGAAAGAAATAGAAATGGCAAATAAATATATGAAAAAATGTTCAACATCAATGGTCATTCGAGAAATGTAAATTAAAGCAACACTGAGATTCCATCTCACTCCAGAAAGAATGGCCAAGTTTATAATGTCAACCAACTACAATTGGTAGAGCTGCTGTTGGGAAAAGGGAACTCTTCTCCACTGTTTGTGGGAGTGTAGATTGGTGCAACCACTGTGAAAATCAGTGTGGAAATTCCTCAAGAATCTAGGATTGGAGATCCCATTCAACCCAGCTATCCGACTTCTGGGCATTTTCCCAGAAGAATTAAAACATCATACCACAGTGACATATGTGCACCCATGTTTATAGCAACCTAATTTGTAGTAGCCAAATCTTGGAAGCAACCCAAGTGCCCATCAATCAGGAAATGTATAAAAAAGATGTGGTATTTTTATACAATGAAGTACTTACTCATCTATCAATAAAGATTGCATTGAGACTTTCGTATATTAATTGACACGACTTGAGACCATACTCATAAGTGAAATAAATCAAACCCACATGTATAAATACTGTATTGTCTCCCTAGTGTAAGAAACTGAAGCAGTATGTATGATCTAAAATCTACAATAAATGCTGTGTAAGGGTAAAAAACTGCTCAAAGAGCAAAATGAATTGGGAAAGGTGAAAGGAAAAAGACACAAGTCTGTATATATGTATATGTAAGATAAGTAAAATGACTATACTGCTGAATGTTTTAGTTATTGAGAAAGGACGGTTAATACTCATATGATTAGATCAATTTTACATGTCTATATCTGTTAATGTAAACTACCATGTTGAAGGTAACAATATGCAATATTGCAACCTTTGCCAAGTACCTATCATATTTTTTGGTAAACCTATAATGTTACTGTTGTGAATTTGCTGTTGTCGTTTGTTTGACTCTTTTGCTTTTTGTCTTTTTTATGTCTTTTTTTCTCTTAAGTAAAAATAAATAAATAAATATAGGATTCTTTAATGGGAAAAAAGAAAAATGATCAAACAATGTAAGCACTAACTAAACCTTTCCATAAATTATTAGAAATAGTAGTACAATTATTGTAGCTACTTTACATATACGTATATTTTCCCCTTCATTCTTTTTTTTACCCTATCCCAGTTGTTCTTTCCTTTTGAGCAGCTACTTCCCTTTTCACGATATCTATTGTACATTTTGTATCTTATTTACTCTTTCAGTTACTTACACTAGGGAGACAACATGATTTTCATCTATGAAAGTCTGATTTATTTTGCTCATGAGTACGG
Source organism: Dasyprocta punctata (assembly GCA_004363535.1). Classification (NCBI taxonomy): domain Eukaryota; kingdom Metazoa; phylum Chordata; class Mammalia; order Rodentia; family Dasyproctidae; genus Dasyprocta; species Dasyprocta punctata. The sequence goes on along the minus strand of RJWM01016178.1, from coordinate 7,763 downwards.
TCTCTAGTTGCATCCATTTACCTATAAAATCCTGAAGCTTATCTTACTTTATAGCTGAGTAGTGCTCTGTTTTATGAAACTACCACATCGTTTCTGTCCATTGCTCAGTTGACTGGCATTTGAGTTGTTTCCAGGATTTAGTTATTAAAATTTTTGCTACTATAAACATGGGTGCACATTCATCACTGTGATATGATGTTTTTAATTTTTCTGGTAAAATACCCAGAAGTGTCATAGGTGTGTCCAATGGGACCCCTAATTCTAGATTTTTGAGGATTTTTCACACTGATTTCCACAGTGGTTGCACCAGCCTACACTTCCACATACAGTGGAGAAGGGTTCCTTTTTCCCCACAGCCCCACCAGCATTTGTTATTGGTTGATTTTTTTGATAGTAGCCGTTCTTTCTGGTGTCAGATGGAATCTCCATGTTGTTATAATTTCCATTTCTCAACTGGTCAATGATGTTGAACATCTTTTCATATATTTGTTTGCCATTTGTGTTTTTTCATCTGAAAAGTGTGTATTCATCTCAGACACCAGTTTTTGGTTTGGGTCTTTGAATTTTGGAGGCCTAAATATTTTTAATTCTTTGTATAGTTCAGACAGAAATTTATTGTTAAAAAGACAATTGGCTAAGACATTTTCCCAGTTCGTGGGTTTTTTCACCTTACTGGTGATTTCTTTTGATATTAAAAAACTTTTTGATAAGATGAGTTGCCATTTGCTGATTCTTTGAAGTATTTCCTGTACAGTTTGGTTTTTGTTCATGAATTCTTAGCCTTCATATATGTCTTTAAGATTTCTACCTACTTTGTCTTCTAGAAGATTCATTGCTTCTCTTTTGATATTTAGATCTTTGATCCATTTTGATTTTAGTTTAGTGCATGATGATAGACATGGGTCTAGGTCAAGGCTTCAGCATTTTAAATGCCAGTTTTTCCAGCACAATTTATTAAAGAGGCTGTATTTCTTTCAGTAAACATGTCTGCTTCCTTTGTGAAAGATAACATGGCTGAGTGTGTTTGTAGTTGTGTCTTTATCTACAATTCTACTCCATTGGTCCTCAGATGTGTTTTTTGTCACTACAATGTTGATTTCATTACAGTAGCTTTATAGTAAAATTTAAAGTCAGGAATTGTGCCTTTGTTGCCTAGGTGTGCTTCACTATTCTAGGTTTCTTTTGCTTCCAGATGAATTTTAGGAATATTTCCTTTAGATCTGTGTGGTATGTTAATGATATTTTGATTGGAATTACATTAAATTTGCATAATTTTGGGAGTATGAACAGTTTCACAATGTTGGCTCTTCCTATTCATGTGCAAGGGATATCTGTCCATTTTCTAAAATCCTCTACAATTTCTTTTATTTTGCATTACTGTAATTTTCAATGTATAAATCATTTACTTCTTTTTCTAGTTTGATTCCTAAGTGTTTCATTTTTAGATGATATTATGAAGGGTTGGTTTCCCTTATTTCTCTCTCAGAGCGTTTGTTGTTTATTCACGAGTGCTTTTATTTTTGAGTGTTGACTTTATCCAGCTATGTTACTGAACTTTGGTACTAAATCTAGAAGTCTTTTTGCAGAGTTTTCTGGGACTTCTATGTAGAGTATCTTGTCATATGCAAATGGTTATAATTTCAATTCTCCCTTTCCTTCCATTCTTTTTCTTTTTCTTTCTCTTGTCTAATTTCTCTGGCTAATGTTTCCAGGAGTATATTGAATAGGACTGGTGACAGTGGACATGCTTCTTTTGATCCTGATTTTAGTTTGAAAGCTTCAATTTTTGTCCATTTAGATTGATGTTGGTTATTGGTTTTTCATATATGGCTTTTATCATCTTGGGGCAAAGTCCATGTATTCTGATTTTCTGTAGAATTTTTTTTTTTTTTGCTTTAACGAGTATTGCAATTTGTGAAATTTTTTTCTGGGTCTATTGAGATGTTGTTGTGATTTTTGTCCTCAATTCTGTTAATATGGTGTATTACATTTATTGATATGGGTATGTTGAACCATCCCTGCATTCTTGGGATGAATTCCACTTGGCCATAGTGTATAATCTTCTTGATGATTTGTTGCAGTCTATTTTCCAGTATTTTATCAAAGATTTGTACATTTATGTTCATTAGGGAGATTGGCCTGCAGTTCTACATGTGGTTGGGTTTTTTTCTGGTATTGGTGTCAGGAAGATACTTGCCTCCAGGGCTGAGTTAGGAAGAATTTAATCCCTTTTAATTTCATTGAAGTGTTTGAGAAAGATTCATGTTAAATCTTCTCTACATTTCTTGTAGAATTCATCTGCAAATCCATCTGAACCTGGGTTTCTCTTGATTGATAAATTTTTAACTACAGTTTCAATGTAATTAACTGATATTAGGTTATTCAAAAATTTAACATCTGCTTGATCCCACTTTGTTATTTTATGTGTTTCTAAGAATCGGTCCATTTCTTCTGTTTTCCATCCTACAAGGCAAGATTTTCAAAATAGTTATTGGTGATCTTCTGAATTTTCACAGAATCTGAAATTATTTCACCCATTTCATTTCTTATTGCATGAATTTAAGTTTTTTTTCCCTTTCTTTGATGAGGTTGTCTAGGAGTTTATCAATTTTATTTATTCTTTCCAAGTACCAACACTTTGATTCATTAATTCTTTGTATTGTTTTCTTAGGTTCAATTGTGTTAATTTCTGTTCTGATGTTACTAATTTCCTCTCTTCTTTGGTCTATGGTCTTGACTTTTTCTTCTTTTTCCAGAAAGTTGAGGTGAAACATTAGGTTAATTGTGCTCGCTCCATTCTTCATGATGTGAGAATTCAATGCTATAAATTTCCCTCTGAGGACTGCTTTCATTGCATTCCACAAGTTCTGGTATGTTGTACTGGTATTTTCATTGCCTTCTAGACATTTTTTTAAAAATTGTTCTTTAATTTTATCTGTTACCCATTAGTTCTTTATAAGGGTGTTATTTAATTTCCATGTTTCAATTGAGGTTTTCTGTTTTCTTTTGTAATTATTTCCAATTTCATTGCACTGTAGCTAGATAGTATGCATGGGCAAATTTTGACTCCATTGCACTCACTTAAGCGTGTTCTATATGCTTGTACATGGTCTATTTTAGAGAATCTCTTATATGCAGCTGAGAAGAATGTGTATTCTGAAGTCATATGGTATAAAAATCTATTATGTCCATTTGTTCATAAGTTTGGTTCAGTCCTGTTATTTCTTTGCTAATTTATTGTCTAGTTGATCTGCTTGTGACAATGGGGTGTTAAGGTCCCCCATCATAATCATACTATTGCTGATTTGACTTTCATGTCTCATATTTGTCTTACATTATTGAGTGCTCTCATATTTGATACATATATATTTATGATTGTGTTCCTCTTAACGTTGTCCCTTAACAAGTGTGCAGTGACCTTCTTTACCTCTTCTTATCATTCTTGGTTTAAATTTCACATTGTCTCCAAACAGAACATCTGTTCTTGCTTTTTTCTGGGTTTCTGTTTCATGCAGTATTGGTTTTCATCCTTTGACTTTTAATTTATGAATATTCTTTTGAAATAAATATGTTTATTTTATAGAGCATATCATTGGATTTTATTTCTTGATCCACACTGCTATTCTCTTTCTTAGATTGGTGAATTGTGGTCACTAACATTAATGGTTATAAATAATATGTATTGGCTTATCCTTGTCATTTTCTTTTCCTGATGTTGGTTCCTTAGATTTTTGGCTTTTTAAATTGTTTGTCCTGCTTTGTGGGTTTGTTCCTAATGTTCTTGGATTGGTGGTCACATTTATTTCTTTCTAGAATATATTTCAGTATTCTTTGTCAGGTTCATTTGGTGATCACTAATTTTTCTCATTGTTCTTTGTCATGGAAGTATCTTTTTTCTGTTAATTTTGAAATATAGTTTTGCAGGGTACATCAGTCTGGGTTAGAAATTGTTTTCTTTTAGGACTTGATATACTTCAATCCAAGCTCTTCTTTATTTGATGTTTTGTGTTGAGAAGTCTGCTGTGATTTTAATGGGCTGTATTTTATAGGTTATCTCTTTGTGTTCTCTAACAGACTTAGTATTACGTTCTTGCACTGAATTTCTGAGATCTTGATTATTGCATGATAGGATGTAGATTTATTTTGATTATGGCTAACTGGAGTACCATATGCCTCACTTTTCTGTATGTCAGCTTCTTTTCTGCTATTAGGTCTGCAAATAGTCTTTTTATGTCATTTGTGTTCACTCATTTTTTGCTGACTCTTATCAGTCTTATATATTTTTTGCATCATCTTGCATTTGTTGAATTGCTCTTTCCTTTTTCCTTGCTATTTTTACAAGATCTTTCCTTTCATAATTGCTAGCTGCAATCCTGTCTTCAAGGTCTGAAAGTCTATCTTCAGCTTTATTCAAGCATTTTTGCCAGGGTTTCAGTGGAATTTTTACTTTCCTTTGTATATCTTTGAATGTGTTTTATGTATTCTAATTCTTTGTTATATTGTTCATTCAATGTTACCATCATTTTCCTTTGCTCTTCTACTTTTTTGCTATGTTTTCTTGGAGATGCTTAGCAGTTTCTTTGTTATGGTTTTCATTTCTTATTTTATCTGAGAGATTATTTCTGATATGATTTCCTTTATAGCATCATGGAGATTTCCTCTACTTCAGTTGCTATCATTCTAAATATTTCAGGTGTGTGACATCCAGTTTCTTGTGTTTCTATGTCTTCTGGACATGTTCTGGATTAGTTGGAGGTCTGAGATTTCATTTTGCTCTTCTTGTCATTTTCTTGAGTTCCTCTAGACAGGTTGGTTGCTGAGTCTTGGGCACTTCCTGTGCTAGCTGCCTATTCCCCAGTTTTGAGGAATTGATCAGGCACCTGGGTTCCACCCAACCAAGGCTCCCTCAAGGGTGGAGAGGTAGAAAGTGGATTGTAACCCATCACTTTTCTCACTAGGGCTCCCACGATTGTCATGGGGCAGTGTGCAGGTCTTGTCCTATACTACTTGGCCCAATGGGGCTCTCTGGATGACAGTGGGTTGGCAGCAGACCTTCTTCCGTCCTGTATGGCTCAACAAGGCTCCCACAATAGTGGTGGAGCATCGAATGTACCTTTTCCCATCCCACAAGGCTCACCATGCTTCCTGCAATGGCAGTAGAGTGTTACTCACACTTTCTCCTATCCTGCATGACTCTCTGAGGCTCCCAAGAGGCTGGTGGGATTGTGGGTGAGCCTTCTCCTAAACTAAGTGGCTTGTTGGAGCTCCCACAATAGGGATGTCTTTTAGATATAGGTGTTTCTCTATATCTATCCCAAGAACTTAACTTCCCAATTTGTAATGGATGAAAAGTTATTTGACTCAGCATCTAGTCCTTTGTTACTGAACTGTGATGATGATTATGGCCTCATACAATCAGAGTGTTATCATATACGGGAGAAAAATTGATTGTAACATGTGTGACATCCATGCTAAGATAGTACAGTTAGCAAGAACAATGGTTTCAAGTACAGCTTAGCTACTGACAATGTGACAACTATTAACCTGCTACCTTCAACCACAGAACCAAATTCTACAGTCTTAATTTAAAAATCCAACATATACCAGGTACTTGTATACAGTGATTTTTCAACTTAGTGAAGTGATTTTACATGTTTCAGGGTGTGTCAGTGTGTAAGTGGGATAGAGGACAAGGTAAAGTGATAAATGTGGTCAAATAAAATAGGATCAACCCTGGAGGGCAAAGATGACTACCAAGAGTTTGGGAAAGTGGAGGGCATAGGAGAGAAAAAATGAAAGAGAAAGAAAAGGAGTAGTGAAATGAATCCAAAAGAGAAGAAACAATATTTACTCACAAGGAAATATCATAAATTCAAGAGGTAGTTGAGAAAAGACAGAAAGATCTATAGAACAGAAATAATGGTAAGAAACTCAAACAATGAAAAAAAAGAAAGAAAAAAAAAGACAAAAAATCCAAAAATAACCACAACATAAATAAAACAAGGTGAAATTCAACCAGTCAGAAAAAAAATTATCATCCAAATAAAATTTCTCTGGTATTCCCAGTTCTGTGGTAGTGTCAAAGTCAGATCCCAGAAATGTGTTGTGCATTCTAGCCAAGCTTTCTATGGGATTTCTTCTTTGTATTGCCTTTTGTTACGGGAGCTGGGACTGGACTTCTGTTGCTGCAGTTCTCCAGAGCCTTTTGTTATAGATGCAGGACCCACCAACTTCTATTCTGCATTTCTGTGTGCATAAGTTCCACACTGTTTAACCTAAATTACCAACTACTAGCAGCCTCACAGCTGCTTCAGACTTCTCCATGCCATGGTTCTCCCTGTGTCTGCACATGCATTAACACCAGGGCCTGGTCTTGATGATTGGTCTGCCCACTGCTGTACTGTGAGCACACAGGTCCAGACATGGCCTGGCTTTGCCTCTATTCGGTCTACTGTAGAGAACATTTCATGTGCAGCTGAGAAGAATGTGTGCTCTGATGTTGTTGGGTGCAATACTCTGTAACCATGTGCTAGGTCTATTCATTCATAGGTTTGTTCATTTCTTACATTTTTTTGCTAATTTTTTGTCTATTTGGTCTATCTATTTGTGATACTGTGGTATTAAAACTCCCCATTACAGCTGTTCTAGTGTTTATTTGATGTTTCATCTCCATTAATATTTGCTTTATGTACTTGGGTTCTCTTGTATTTGGTGCATATATATTTATGATTGTTATCACTTCTTCCTCAAGTTTTCACTTAACAAGTACGTAGTGACCTTTTTAAAGTCTCTTTTGATCATTTCTGATTTGAAGTTAAACTTGTCTGCAAACAGTATAGCTAGTACTGCTTTTTTCACGTTCCTGTGGCATGGAGTATTGTTTTTCATCCTTTGAATTTAAGTCCATGAAATTCTTTTTGAAACAAATGTGTTTTCTGTTTTCAGCAAATCGTTCTGTCTTGTTTCTTGATTCTTTATGATAGTTTGTTTCTTTTGATTGGTGAATTGAGACCACTTACATTGATGGTAATAACTGATACGTATTTTCTTATCCTTGGCATACTACTTTCCTTCTGTAGGTTCTTTGTCATATCTTCTGCTTAACTGCTTGTCCTGCCTGGTAGTTTCTATTGGTGCTCTTGGAATTGTTTTCACTTTTGTCTCTTTTTAGAATATCTTTCATTACACTTTGTATAACTGGTTTTGTGGTCCTGAATTTCTTTAGTTCTTTGTCATGAATGTATCTTATTTCTTTACTAACTTTGAAAGACAATTTTTCAGAGTACATCAATCTGGGTTAGAAGTTGTTTTCTTTTACAACTCGAAATACTTCACTCCATGTTCTTCTTGATTTGAGGGTTCATGTTAAGTAGTCTGCTGTGATTCTGATAGGTTCTTTTTTTATTAATTTTATTTGAGCGAAGAAAAACAAAACAAACAAAAACTACAACAACAAAAAAAGACATATATAGTAAAAACAACAAGCAAAAGAGACAAGCAAACAACTAGAGTAAATACACAACATTGCAGGTTTACAAAACCGGAAGTAGAAGCTTGACAATGATTGCAATTTGCACATCGTTATCTTTAAAATGGTTTCTTACATTAACAGATATAGACATGCAAGATTGATTTAATCATATGAGTATTAATTGTTCCTTCTCAATAACGAATACATTGAGCAGTGTTCTTTTTAGTTATCTTACATATACATATATACAGGTTTATATCTTTTCCTCTTCCCTTTTCTCTTTCCGCCCATT
>RJWM01016177.1:0-46198 GCA_004363535.1 Dasyprocta punctata | reverse complement strand
GGAGGGTCTGACAAGGGCCACTGGGTCTGTTGGATGCCCAAGCAGTGCCCCAGCCTCTGGGCGCACACAGGACCTCAGCCTCCTGAGTGCCAGGATTATAAGCATGCACCACCACACCTACCAAACTTTAAAATAAAGGGTCAGATGGCACCAGTGCAGATCTATGAGTCCTTAATATTACTGTACTCTACATTCTAAATCTAAAACACAGTCCTGATGGCACTGATCCGATGTGGTGGAGCGGGTGAGAGCCCTTGGGCTGACCGCCAGTTGGCCTATCTCTGAAGACTAACATTTTTCCAGTTGGAGCAGGGGGACAGCCAGGACCCCAGATTCCATTCCCCCCTGGTGCTCCAGACAACCTCCCGAAACATAGGTCACATGGAGTAGAGGGGTAGGCAGCCATCTGTCCCTGCCTGAGGCTCCCAGGGCCAAGACAGGCCAGGGCATTGTGGGAGTCTTATTTATCTCCAGTTCCTCCCTCCCAGCCACCGAGCCCCGAGGGACCCAATGTCTTCTCTTTTTCTCCTGCAGCCCCTCTCCTGGGGGCTGAGTTCTTGCTTCTTTGGCTTCTTTGGCTGCTGCTGCTGCTTAGTTTAGCCTCATTTTGGCCTCTCCAGCCTCTGAGGCTTCTTAGTAGCTCAGTGCCTGGCATGCTGTAGCAGTGGTAACGGTGGTAGTAGAAGTCATAATAGCAACAGTCATAATAATAAAGCACACACATTTAGTGAACATTCGTATGCCAGACACTGCTGTAAGTACTCTATATGTATTATTTTATTTACTCTTCGTAGAGATTTTATAAGAATTATCTCCACTTTACAGGTAAGGAAACTGAGGCACGGTGAGTTTCTGTAACTCATTCAAGCCCACACAGCCAATGAATGAACTGAGTCAGGGGACATGCTCAGATCTGTCGTCTCGGACAGCATGGGCAAAACTACTGGGGTAGATGCTGTGTTCTGGAAGGCAGGAGCCCCAAGTCTCCAGACTGAGTGAAGGCCTGGATAATTGGGCTAAGGCTACACAGGGGCATGGCAGAGCCAAGCCTTCTTTGGCCAAGTCCTGTTCTCTTGCTTTCTCATCTCAGTGACCTCCTGGGCCTCTGGACTGGGGTCAGGGATCAGGCTTCATGGTCCCTCTGAGCAGGACCTTCATGAGTCACTTCTCCTGATCCTGGCATGGAGAGGGTAGGCAGGTGCTCCCTCCAGCTATGATTCCTCCTCCTTGGCCTCCATCTCTTCCTCTAAGAGAGGGGCCCAAGTGTGCCTTATGTCCCTGCAGAGGACCTCTCCACTAGCCTGGGCCAGATGGCAGCAGGTGGAGGCCGATGCTGCCACAGGCTGCTGGGGAGCTCGTGGCTGGCCCTGGAGGAAGAAACCGACCTCTGCCATGGGGGCTGGAGTGCCCGGGAGGCTAGATAGGAAGCAGGGGCCCCAAGAGGCTGCAGTGCTTGGCTGGGCTCAGGGATATCAGCTGGAAAATCAGTGAGACAAACATGGCTTCATTCCCTCTTAACTGTCTTCATTAATTAATTGAGTGAACATTTCTTAAGCACTCACTACTTTGTGCCAGGCACCAAGCTAAGTGCTGAGAGAGGATGCAGAGATGGAATGATGGGTCTTGCCTTTGGGAAACAGTGAGCAGACAGCTGGAGGATGGAAGAAGACCAAGAATGAAGATTCGTCCCTGGATCCACCAAGCCTGTGCAGGTGGAGTGGGGTTGGGAGGTGGGTTCTGGGAAGGTAGGCCTGCGAGACCAGGTCAGCGGCATGGCCATCTTGCCGACCCGTGGCCGAGAGCATGGCATTTTCTGCACGCAGCAGCCCTCAGCGACGGCCCCGGACACCTGAAAGCATTAGTCAGGGTCGGTGTGAGCGCCTGGCTGGAGTGAAGGGCCTTTTGACCCTGGATGTCGCTACGGTTGGGTCAAGGTCAGTGTCTGAAGCCATATTCTGTCTTCCTTCCCTCTCCCCTTCCCTTTCTTCCCCTCCCGTCTCCTTCCCTTTCCCCCCTCCTTTCCTTTCCTTTTGGGTTGTTCATATTGTCATTTACTATTTTAAAAAATAAACTTTGTTTAGAGCAGTTTCAGATTTACAGAATTTGTTGTAAAGTCCTGCTTTCCTTTTTTTTTTTTTTTTTTTTTTTTTGGTATCAGGGATCAAACTCACAACCTCGCACTTGCCAGGCAAGTGCTTGTGCCGCTGCTAAATCCCCGGGCCTCTGCTTTCCTTTTTGAACACCCCGCAACATTCCTGTGTTGCTGGTGCTGGCGGCTGTGCTCCCTTGCTGTCTTCTTCCAAGAGGCTGTCCTCCTGCTCTGGGCCCCCAAGCACCATCTTCCCTTGCTTCCTGTGCAGCACCCATTTCCGTCACATACTCGGCCTTCTTGCCCATGCTGGCCAGTGTGACCACCCCTCCCCAAGCAACAGTCCTTTTAGTTCCATCTGTCCATGCAGCATGGGGGGCAAGCTGGCCACTATCATGGGTGGTGTTGGGCTCTGGACAGGCCTTGGGGAGGTGTCCAGGGCCCAGGCCTAGTCCCCTGGATGTTTCCACCTGCAGTCTCCACTCTGTGCAGAGCTGCAGCCGCAGGTGGAAAGTAGAGGATGGAGTGTAAAGACAAAGGGACGAGGAAGGCAGGGCAGCCACACCCCGGATCACAGCCCACGCCCTCTCTGCTTTTAATGCCTCTACTAAGCATCAGTGGTCTCACACAAGCCAGACACCCCTGCAGCAATGACCTGCTCCTCATTAGGACCCTCCAGGTGGGTGTAACTACCTCCATTTTGATAAGGAAACTAAGGCTCACAGAAGCCAAATACTATTGACCCACGATATCAGATTAAAAAAAAAAAAAAAAAGCAAGGATTCAACCCCCATCTTTTGGCCTTCAAAGTCCAGGTACTTTTGAAGGTATCTGACCATTAAGTGTGTCCCTTGGGTTGTCCACTTGCCCATAGAGCATGGACACCATGGTCAGTGGGCCATTATCCTGAGTCCACTGTAGGGCCCTCGGGGAGGACCTGGGCGAGGTCAGAGATTGGGCAGCCAGTTCTTCCTGTCCAGGGAGTGGCCCCTGCGGGTCTCTTTGGAGGCTTGTGGGAGGCTTTGGGGTGGCCCTGAGCAGACAGAGCAGGTGAAGCATGGAGGCTGCAGGGTGGGGCCAGGAGGCCGTGTGTGGGGGACAAAGACTGTCCACAAGTCCTCCCTGTAACAACCCCAGCCAAGGGTGGGCCTCGGCAACCCCTTTGTCATCCTGGCACAGGCCACAGTGGATTGGACCAGAGTTGGACACCAAATTCACAAGGACCCAAGCTGCTTGTGGGGCTGAGTCGCTCAGCTTCTGTTTCCCAAGAGCTCAGCTTGGGGGCTGAGGCCATGGCCAGCTCTGGGGTCTGAGCTGCAAGGCTGTGAAGTGCTGGGTCTTAGCTGGGAGCAAGGGGAGCCAAAGCTACATGCAAATCAGAGCTACAGGGGAAGAGAAGACGGAGAGTGACCGAAGCAGGGGCGGACCAATGCAGCTGGAGAGAGCAGAAGGGCCAGGTCTGGGCTTCCGGCTGTCGGCCTTTGATACTGGCTCAGTGGCACAGTGTCCTTTCAGACATCCTCTTACTTGCACTGGTCCAAAGGGGCCCCGAACCCTGGCTAAGCCTCAGCTACTCCAGATGGAGGACCAGCCCCACACACTGTCCCCAGGGTGCCCTGCAAGGTGAGCAGTACAGCAGAAGAGCCCTGGCTGGGGTTCGGAAGACCCATATGGACACAGCACTCTACGGTGGTGAGGGGCACTCCTGTTGTGTCCTCTTAGTAGCTCCATGCTGCTCTCAAGGCTGGGGTGGCGTCCATTCCCCAGCTGGGGACATGAAGCCTGGGAAGCTGGTACCTCACTCTCAGGGACTGCTCCAGAGCTGGGCCTGGTTCTCTGGTTCCAAGCCTGCTGCTCCTCCTATAGCACTGCTTCTCTGGTCCCTTCTCTTACTAGGTGGCCATGTGACCTTAGGGTAAGAAACACAACGTGTAAAGTGCCTAGTGCGAGCCCTGGCATGTGCAGGGTGTCAGGAAATAAGAACTGTTAGTAATATATCAGTATATATTTTCAGCACAGCTCTGAGCCACCACTCGCCACCCTGAAACTTTCCCTACTCCCCGAATCCACACAGTACAGCCAGGGGTTCCTGGTCTACCACAGGCTGCCCATCTCCAGTGTGACCCACCCTACCTGGTCTGCTCCCTCCTGACCACCCCAACACTTCAGTCCCACTGTTCTGAGGGTTCTCTGCCCACAAGCCAGCTTCATCTCTGAGCACCTCCCTCTGGGGTTGCTGAGGCCCGGAGTCCCTCCTGTAGCTCTTCCATCCTCTGAGGCCAGCTCCAGCGTTGCCCCCTCTGGCACGCCTTTCTGTGTCCTCTCCTGAGAGAAAGGCACATTCTGCCCTTGGCACTCATTGCCAAGCACTGGGTTTCGCATGGAGGTGGGCCTGTCTCCTGCTGAACTCCTTGCCCAGTACCCACAGCAGAAACACAGCAGCCGCATGGAGCTGGTCTTGGTAGGTGGCTCAGGGGAGGCCTTTGGACACGGTGGCTCTGTCTCCGTCACCTGCTCTACTCTCCTTTCTGGTCATGGAGTGGCCCAGACAGTTCTGGGCTGGCAGGGAGTTTGGGAGCAGATGCCAGGAGATGTGAAGGGAGGCTTTTCTTAGGCTCAGCACCCTCCCCAGGGCTCAGGAGCTCAGATGGTGAGGCTTGGCATTGTGCCCGGGAGGAGAGGGACTCCAGCAACAGGGACCTCAGGCTGGAGGCAGCTGCTGGGACCTTCTCTCCTCTGAGCCAACCTGCAGATGTGGGACCCTCACTCCCAACACACACACATGCACACACACACACACACACACACACATGCACACTCCAGCACCCTGCCTGCCACCTCCTATCCCCTTGATCTTTTGGCACAACTCTCTCTGCTCTCCAGGGCAGAGTGCAGGAACCAACTGGGCTGCAGGGTGGACAGGCCCAGAGGAGCGGGAAGTGCACAGTGCCTCACAGGAGGGGAACTCCCCGCCCCGTCTCTAGACCTCTGCTATTCCAGGCTCTGAGGGACTGGACCCCTCTCCACTCCGAATCTCTCCTCCTCTAGACAGGGGCCACCAACTCTTCTCAGGGATTGTAACCCCACCGCTCTCCATGGACACACTCCACTCAACCCTATCCTTCTGCAGAACCAAGTGACCTAGGCTTCCACCATTCTTCCTTGACCCGTCCTTGGGCACACCGCCCTTTATAGAGAGACCGGGCAGCAAGTGCCCGTCCCCAGGCTGATTCACCCGGCCTGCCATTCTCTGACGTCTGCTTTCCCAGCCTGCCCAGTGACCTCTGCCATGCCACTGACCTTCCTGACTCTGCATCTGCGCTGCTGTCCACAGCCCAGAGTCCGACCAGAGGCCAGGGTCTCCTAGGAGAGTGACTTCCCAGCTCCGTGGCCTACAGAGGCTGCCTGTTTGTGCACTGTGTCCTCGGCTTGCTTTTTATGGTGCCAAGAGCTCCAAGCTGGGCAGCCTCCCCAGGACCCAGCCCCCTCCAGCTGCTCCTTGCAGCGCTGTCTGCCTCCCCTCCCTCCCCCAGCCCCAATGCGGAACCAGGGCAAGCTGGCTTTCTCTGCACTTGACTTTATTCAAATGATTAAATGCCTCTGTCACCGTTCCTCCTCCCCAATTCAAAACAATACTAGCTAACATTTATACAGTGCTTACTACACGCCAGGCACCGCTCTGAGTGAGCTGATATATGTGCCTCCTTTAATCCTCAAACTACCCTATTCAGTAGGAGCTATTATTATCCCATCTAAAGATGTAGGAACTGAGCCACAGAGAGGTCAAGTACTCGCTCAAGGTCACACAGCAACTACATGCTGAGCTGGGCTCTCTTCTTGCTGTCTCTGACTCTGTGGGTTCAGCCGGTGGGAAAATGTGAGACTGGCCCCTGGGCAAGGGAGCAAGAGGTGAATGGGATCAGACTCACAGAGTCAGGGACTGGGTGACACTCCGCCGGGAGAGAGACAGGCCTTCGAGGGATGTAGTGGGAGAGCGGATGGGAATTATTCATGATATTCTCTCGTGCTTGCGCACTATTTTCATTTGTGGCTCACGCTTAAGTGTTTTGACAGTGAGTGAGGCAAGTGTCACTACCATTCACCCCACCAGCAAGTGAGGAGGCTGAGCGCTGAAGGTGAGGTGACTTGGCCAAGGTCATGCAATGCTTTCGGGACTCCCCGGGCTCCTCTGCTGCTGACCACCTGACGCCTGAGTCTGGAGCTTGGGTTCCAGTGGAGCAGGAACCTTCCCTGAGCCATCTGTGGTTAGCTCTGGCCCTCTGTGGGGGACCCAAGTGCACAGAGAGGCCCATCTAGCCCTCCTCCATTCCTGGCCCAAATTGGCACAGGCACCTGGGAAGGGCACCCGGCCAGCCACGTGCCACTGTTACTTTAAAAATAAACCAGGGAAAAACGAGACTTAAAAATAACCCTGGGGATATGTGAGGAGCTAATTACTACTGCAGCCCCCTGTCAGGGCTGTGGGGGGTACAGCTGGGCCTCCGTGGTGCCCGGGTGTTGCGTCCGCTCTGCTCATCCCTTCCAGCTGAGAGCCAGGTATCAGGCCCTGCCAGAGAAGCTGGGGCCAGAAAAGGCCTCAGAACCCTAATGCTAAGAGCTGGAAACATCTCTAGGCATCCCTGGTGACATCCTTCATCACAGAGACCAGGATGGGAGGCAAGGAGGACAGGATGTACCCAGGCCCGCAGAGCCCGGATTCCCTGGATCCTGCCGGGAGTTGTCTCTTGACCCCACCGTGTCTCTGGGCTTTGTCTGTGATTTCCCACCAGAACCATGCTGGCTCCAGAGGGAACTTTGAGGTCTTGAGCTCTCTCTCTCTCTCTCTCTCCCTCTCCCTCTCTCTCTCTCTCTCTCCTATGGTGCTGGAGGGCAGGTGACTGCTTTAATCAATTGCAACTCCTATATAGGACTCCTGACTGCCATGTCTCTGCTATACCATGCTCTCAAGAAGGACTTTGCAGCCCTTCTTGGCCCTCCTGGCTACCCAATCCTGGCTCCTCTAGAGACATCTCTGAACGCTCAAAGTCAGGCTGGGGCTGCACGAAAGCCCAGCCAGGCTCTTTCCCAGGGAGCAGTCAGGGAGGCAGGGCCACACTCCTGTCCGACAGGCCCAGTGGCCCTAGGGCTCCCGGAAGCTGTCGCAGCCAGCCCCCACCTTTGGCAGAGGGCACGGGAACATCTGCGGGGCAGGGAGGGAAGGACATGGGTTCCAGCTGAGGACAGACTGCAGGGATCAAAGAGAAAAAACAGCTTTCCCAGGGGAGGGAGGCAGAGGCCAGGACTACTGGGAGCTGACGGGAGTGATCAAAGGACAAGGATGGTGGGGAGGTGGCCGTGGTGGTGGGGAGCAGTGCAGAGCTGCCAGGGTTGCTGAGCGGGAGCTACTGTAGGATGCACGGGGCTTCCAGTCAGCAGGGCCTGAGCTGGAGCTCCTGGCTGGGCGCCCCGAGCCGGTATCCTTGCTGAGCCTGGGGCCTCATTTGCATAATGGATCTAATGATAACTACCTCCTGGGCTCTGCAGGGCAAGGTTCTGAAGCATTTGTGAAAGGGCCTGCAAACAGGCGGAGCTGAGAAACTGTTGGTTCTCTGCCCGCTGCCACCACCACCGCTCCTGAAATCTGGCCCCTCTGTTGCAAGCTCAACAAGTACTGAAGAGCCAGCATGACCTCTCCTTCCTTCTCCTGTGCCTGCACCTAGCTGTTGAATGCGCTACTCTTCTCGTGGCCGATGTCTGTGTGGGCCACCACGTTGCCACATCCATTGACTGTTCCTCTGATTTGGCCTCCCAGTGCAGCTGGCGCGGCTCACGGGTCCCCCTCCTGCGGTCCTCCTCCCGGCCTGTGGGACACCAGTGTCTCCAGGTATCTTCCCGTCTCCTTTCTTGCTTGATTTCTCACTGTTGGTGGGAGGACTTGGGACTCTGTCCTTTCCCCAGCTCTGCCCTCTCACCAGCTGATCTCAGCTAGCCATGACTTTCATTATTATTTCCAGCTCTCAAGTTTTTATCTCAGCTTTAACTTCTTCCTTGAGCTGCAGACTCGGCTATCTGACTACCTTCATGGCTGTCATAAGCGCCTCAAAATCAACCTAGACGTTTAAAACAGAAGTCCTGAATCTTCTAACCAAACGTGTCATTCTCCACATTTCATTTTCCAGCTAGCAAATGCTCAGCCTCCTGCCAGTTGCTCGGGTCAGAGACTTAGGGCCATCCTTGATCATTCTCTTCCTCGGACTCTTACAGCCTCTCCCCGCTTCTTTCCACAGCACACACATCTTCCCCGCCAACAAACCCTGTGCATTCTGCTTCTAAGAGAACCTGCACATACTCTCACCTCCCCAACATCCCCTGGTCTGTTCCATCATGATCCTCTCTTGTGAGGAGGCACTGCTCTTATTAAAGAGGCTCCAGGGGCTGCCTTGTTCCTTGAGGAGGCCACAGCTAGCAGGTATGATCCAAGAAGGGACCCTTACCAGACCCCAGAACCTGCTGCACCATGATTTAACTTCCCAGATACCAGAACTGTGAGGTTAATTTCTGTTACAAGCTGCCTGCTTTCTGGTGTTTGGTTACAGCAGCCTGAACAGATTAAGACAAGTGACTTCTACTGTGCTTAAAATAAAATCCAAACTCTTGATCCTCCGTGGCCCTGAGGATCCAGCCCTTCCATGTGTCCGTCCACCTCTTCTCCAGCTGTCTGTGGCGGGCTGCAGCCACACTCCTTGTTCTGCTCCTGTTCCTCAAATGCCCCAGCTATGGTCTCCCTGCCCCCTGCCTGCAAGGCTCTTCCCCTGCAACAGCCCCGCTGGGGAAGCAGCTTTCTCAGGTCTCTTTGATGACCATAGTTGCCCAACCATCTTCTCCATCCCTCTTGACCACATCCCCTTGCTCTCCTGTCTTCTGGAGCTTCTTACAATTGGGACCACATTTGTCCACTACATGATTTAGTTTATGGACTCTGCTTCCCCTGAAATGTAGGTTCCAGGAGGACAGGGGCAACCTGAGTCCCTGGGGCACAGAACACAGAGGAGAGACTGGGAACAACCAGGTGACGGGAATGGCTGAGGGAGTGGAGAGAGTTAGGGGGCTCTGCTTTGTCGGAGCTGCTGAGTGACTGGGGTAGCCACTCCCCTCTTCCCCCATCCCCTGACCAAGCTTTCCTCTCCTCATCTGGAAGAGAGAAGAACGTCTGCCATTGGCAGTTCTCAAGGAATCTGGACAGCCCCAGGGACTGCTATAATTCCATCCACTGCCCACCTGAGCCCTTACTCTGTAGGAGTGACCAGCATCAGCCCCCGAAATGCACCCTAGCCTAGCCTAAGGCTGAGAGAGTTGCTTGAGTAGGTACCGCACATCATCACACAACGTCCCATACACGTTTTTAAGCCAGCAAACAACTGGGAGGCCCCACCCAGCTAACCCGGGGCCCTGAGATCCAGCATGTTGCTGGTCTAGGTGGATGTTGGAGGCTGTTCCATCAGCAAGATGTCAGCTCCCGGGACCCTAACACCTTGGAGCCAACACTGGGACTGGGGAGGAGAGGAGGGGAGCAGCCACCAGAGCATGTGCTAGTTGGGCTTGGACCACGGAGGGGCTGTCTATTCTTGCTCCTGGCCACCCTATCAGCAGGTAGCAGCTGGGCCCAGCTCTGGATCCTAGCACTCCCTCTGCACTCCGGCCCGAGGACAGCCGAGGGAGCTGTCTTTCCAGAGGGAGGCGCCTGCATTCTAGCTGCCCCTAGGGTTGGGGTGCTGGCCTCACTCTGCTGATAAGCGGGACCTTGGCCACACTCAGAAATGCTGTCTTTCCCGAAAGGGTGACTTGGAGGTCCTGAAAGAGTTGTGTTCTTGGGACCAGTCACAGTGGAAGTCCCTCCAGGACAGCATGGGTTAAAGTGGGGACAAGAGTAATGTAGGATGGGATCCTTCTCAGGGGCTGCTGGGAGGGGCGGCCAGGCTAGGTCAGCCCAACCCTTCAGCCAACCCAGCCATTCCCAGGCGAGGCCAGGGTAAGGTGTGACCGCTCCGGATCTCACAGCCAGATGGGAGAGGAGGAGCAGTGGAGGGGGCGGGGACCCTACTTTCCTCAGTAGGTCCTCTGTCATGGCTCACAGAAAGGACATGTCGCCTGCCTCTAGGAGTCCCCTGGCCAACCCCATGTGGTCATGCAGGGGACAGCAGGCAGAGGAGTGATCAGGACTTGGGACAGTGAGCTGGGCATGGTGTCCAAGAGAAGGAGCCCCCATCTTGTTCCATGCTGGGGGGACTGAGCCCCCATTTTGTTCCATGCTGAGGGGACCTCCCTTGGGCAGACCCCCTTCCCTGGAGTTGAGAACAGGTGCAAGCTACAATCAGGAAGGAGGAAAAAGAGCCCATCCCCAGGACTCTTGTGACACCTGCTCAGTCCCCTTCTCCTCTGGTGGGAGAGCAAAGATGACCTTCTGCCGAGGCTGCCCACCAACTCCCAATGACTCTCCCACCTGGGTCACAGAGGAGTGAGGACTTTATGTGAGTGAGAAGTCTTCTTCAGCTACCCTGTGAATGTTTCTGAGATGCCAAGGAAACCCAGAAAGTAAAGGCCTGGGACTGGCAGGTGGCCCAGCCTCCCAGTGACAGAATACTGGTCCTAATGGACTCTCTTCCCCCCATGCTCCCACAACTGCAAGTTCTCATCACCTGGGGAGTCTTAAAACTTCAATCCCTCAGTTTTTCCAGAGCCTAGTGAACTACTCCTGGTGACAGCAACCCAAGACCCGTCACTGCTGCTACAGGGAAACCTTCCTGCCCAGAGCAAGAGGACCATTTACCGACCCGCCACACACTGTTCTCTAGACCCCCTTCTCGCTTGGTGGCCCCCCTTAAGAACTGCCCCTTAGATTCCCACTCCACTGGGGGATGGTATTGTAAATGCAGGTCCAAGAGAGGCATTAGCTCCGTGCCCCCGCTACTGACATTATTATACTTCATTCACCGGGGTGCACTTCTGCAGTGTCCCCAGGTTCCTATTGTGGGAGTGCCGCCTCCATTAGCCACTGTCTGGGAGCAAGTGCACTCGTATTTCAAGGGGAAGGACTGATTTTAAGGTTGAAAGTTCTGGATTTTGACTCTGGCACCCACATCTACTCATTCTGGATCACAGGAAGTGACTTTGAGGCTAGATTTTTTTTCCTGGCAAAGCAGGAACAGTGGTGCTCACACCTTGGGGTTGACGTGAGGCTGAGATGTTCTATGTCCAAGTGCCATGGGCGCAGAGCACAGCGCTGCGCTGACACTTGCCAGCGGTGCTGACTTCAGGTAACTTCTCCACCCCTGAACCTCAGGGTCCTGGCCTGGGACATGGGGCTGATAGCAGTGTCTGGCTCCTGGGTGGGTTGTGAGGAGTCAGTGAAGTGTTCCATGTCACGGCTCAGCCCAGGGTGAGTCTGGATGGATGGAACCTCGGATGGTGACCGTGGAAACCGAAACAGGCCCTGTGAGCAACAGTTGCTTCACTTCAGGTCTGAAGTCTGCCTGGTACAGCCCTGCACAGAGCTGTGTCCCACATGGATCAGAGGCTGGCTCCTGCCTGCAACTGTCTGTCTGTCCCTTGCCAGTCACAGGTCCTGGAGAGCCCCTGCAAAGGACAGGCTGAGGACTAGCCCCTGTCTCAGAGGACTGGCTGCCCTTGCCGGAGCCTGGCGTCACTGTCTGGGCTGTCCTACGGGGCCTGGCAGTTTGGCTATTGGGAGAAAGACCCCACCCCCACACTCCGCCAGTCCTATGACCTGTGGCTGGAATGTGACTCTTCGGCTGTGTCTGCGATGGTCATGGTCAGGAGAGGCCGCACACATTCCTGAAAAGGGACACTGAGTCCACGCCAAGCATTGGAGCCTGGGGCAGAAATCAGGCAGGGGCTGCTTGGGGTGCAGGCGTGTGGCCTGGGGAGGGCGTGTGGTGGGGACGGGACTCCGGCAGCAGGTCCCCGTGGAAAGCGTCCGCGTAGAGCTGGGAGATAACCCCACACCCCGCAGCTCAGCGCTGGGCCGGGGCGCTGGTCCATCACCAGGAGGGTCGTTTGATCTGAGCTCTGAGAGGACCTTAGATCCTGCAAAAGGAGAGGCAGTGCAGCGCCCCCTAGAGGCTGTCTGCGGGCTGCTGGGTGAGCGGTTGAAGAGGGGCAGTAGCACTCAGGATTACCACTGGGTCAGCCGGCGCCGTGGGCATCGATTCGTCGGGATCCGGGCAGGAGAACACAAGTTGGGTCTGCCATTTCTCACCTCCAGTGCTGGTCAACTCGAGTTTACCCACCAGAGCTCACGACCCAGCCTGACTAGGGCTGTTCTCGCCCCAGCAGCGCATGTGGGCGACCTTCACCCCCTGAAGTCCTCACTGGCCATTCAAGCCTCCCCAAAGCACGCCTGTCCCAGAAACCTCCTCAGACTCCTGCTTGGGGGTGACGCTCTTGGATTTAACACACATGCTATCTTTTCATGACGCCACGGAGCCCAAGGCTCCTAGGGGAAGATTCTCAGTTTTTGTGCTCATTCTCTTGGTGCCTTGTGCAGTGTCCAGCATGTAGGTGGCCTCAGGAGATCCCAGCGAATTTTGGGAAGCTGACTTAAAATGAAGGCAAAAGCCGATTCTATTCAGAAGGTGACCCAGAGGTCCCAGGGACCTCCCGGACACCCCTCAGTCCCATTCTGGGTACTCTAACTCTCCAAGCCACTCCCAGAAGATCAAGAAACCAGAGTATCTTAAGGTCACAAAGAAGCTTAAAACCTGGCCATCACACCCTCGTTCCCATATGTGTGCAGAATGTGGCCAGGTTATAGCCTCTGGGTTATTCAAACAAAAATCTAGGAATTGCTATGAAAACATTTTTTAGATGTAATTTTTTTTCAGTATTGGGAACTGACCCCATAGTCTTCACATTGAGCTACATCCCAAGCCCTTTTTATTTTTTTTTAAATTTTGAGACAGGATCTCAATAGATTACCTAGGTGGGACTCAAACTTCTGATCCTCCTGCCTCGGCCTCCCAGCATGTTGGAGTTATAGGCATGCACCACCACATCCAACTGCAGATGAGATTCAAATCCACAATCAGTAGTTTTACAGTAAAGGAAGCATCTCTTGGCTCCAGATTATGATCCAGGATAACCTCAACAGATTGTCCCAGTTAATCTGCATAGGCATAATTTAATAAGCCAAAAGACTGAGGACCATTTGAAGAAGAAATTCTACTTGTGGCTAGCAGCATTTGTACAACTAGGGAGAGTTGCAGCCTCCTTTTCTTGACCACCTGCCCTGTGGGATTTGAACTTGATAGTCTGCCCTATGATTCTATACACATTTTTTTGCAGTACATCTTTGCTTGTGTTCTATCGGTTCTACTTCTCTGGTTGAAGCCTAACTTATACAGGAGACCTCTGCTTGTATGCTTCCTGTGTTGGTGAGTTCTCCCCATCCTGAAGCAGCATATTGTATCTTTGGCCACCTTTGACTTTACGTGCTGGTGTTGCTTCAATCCCAGGAGCGCACTCAGAACAAGATTTATTCTGCAGTCATCCAGCAGGTACCTGAAGCCAGGACTCACGGCCTCCATGCCCTGCCACACCCCTCCCATGACATACTGCTCCCCGTTCTGAGCACTCAGAGGTTGTTGATGTCCCTCAAAGTTTGCAAACACAGATGACCCGATGGGCTCAGAAGAACAGAGGCCTTGTGCTGCATTTGTCCTGCAATAGGCTGAGTGTCTTTGTCACGGGATTATGGACCCGGGCTCCCCAGGGGCCTTTCCTGTCTGGACCCAGCCCATAGGAATCAGGGGCCCTTCTTGAAAGAAGGAACAATCTTGAGTCTCTTCTGATGAGGAGTGGGACCATGTAGCCCTCACTGCTGAGGTCAATGGTATAGATTGCATGTCGGTGTCTCCCCACACTCATGTGTGATGGTGGTAGGAGGTGGGGCCTTTGGGAGGTGAGTAGGTCATGAGGGTGGGGTCCTCAAGAATGGAATTAGTGCCCTTCAATAAGAAGAGACAGGAGGATTCCTCTCCCTCTGCCATGTGAGGACACGGTGAGAAGATGGCCATCCACAAACCAGGAAATGGGCCCTCAACAGATACCCAATCTGCTGGCATCTTGACCTTGGACTTCCCAGTTTCTAGAACTGTGAGAAAGAAATGTGTGTTGTTTGTGTTGCTTTATCTTTCAGTCTATGGTCATTTGTTCCAGCCAGACCAAGACAAACAGAAGCCACAAGGGAGGAGCCTGTTCTGCGTTTTATGTTTAAACCTCTGGGCTGTCTGTTTTCCACTGATCTAAGGAGCTGCCCTGGCAGACGGTGTGTGTGGGGGGGCGAAGGATGACAGCCAAGGTCTGATGGACTCCGGTCCACACGGGGCAAGGCCCTCCCTGCTTCTCTTCCCCTTTCCACGCAGCTTCTCTACTTCCCACCCCTGCTCCTAGCGCTTCACCCCACCCCTGGCTCCACAGCTCTCCTGAGGAGCAACACCCAGCTTTTCCTCAGAGCTCCGACATTCCTCCACCAAATCCTAGGGGTCTGGGGAGTTATTGTGCAAAACTTTCTTTTTCTTAAAACTACAGTCCACACCTTACAGCTACTCTCAGAAGCCAGACCTCTAGCTTTGTTAGGTCCTTGCTACTCAAAATATGGGTCCTCCCAAGGGCATTGAAAATGGCATGGACTTCAGTTGGTCACTTAACTGCTGTCCCTTACTTACTTTAAAAAAATAAAATGGGAGGTGCTTCTTTTATTTTGTCTCTTCTTTTATTAAAAAAAAACAAAAAACAAACAAACAAACAAAAAAACAACAACAAAGGCCAGAAAATATGTGCATTGGGCCAGGGTAGAGGAGGGGAAAATCTAGCCAGCTGCTCCATACCTACAATGGGGGAGCTTTGACCCCCAACCCCACTCTGTCCTGCTGGCAGTCACCTCCAGGGTCACTGACACCTTCCATCTCCTGCCACCTTCCCCCTTCACGATGCCGTTTAGAGGGGAGGGGACCCACTTTCTCTGAACAGCAGGGGATTCTGACTACCTTGCTTCATGATTTACATTTATTGTATTAAAAAAACTTGTAGTATAGGATGTCATTACATGTCTCTTTAAATTTCTGGAATATTTGTTATTACTGACAATTAATTAATGAAAATATATTTTTAAAAAAACCTTTAAAAAAGATGTGCCACAGCATCCACATCCCTTGGGGTTTGTTAGAAATGCAGAATCTCAGGCTTGGCCCGAGACCTAAGGGATTAAAAAAAATCTTCATTTAAGCGATCAGTCAAGTCACTCACTGCATGAGACAGTTTAAGAAGCATTAACCTAAGACCTCTCGGGAGAGAAAGAACCTAGTGTCTAGCACCAAGATCAGTGTCCCATTCCCATTGGCCAGTGTCTCTTTACTAAGGGGCCACCACTGTGTCTTTAGAAGAAGCAGAGGAGAAAGCAATGGGAGGTAAGGAATGAACTTTTGTGGAAGGTAAGGGAGGGAGGTCAGCCCCAGAATGACAGGGACCCCAGGAGGCCCAGCCACAGATGGCGACCACACCAGACTGGCCCTGCTCTGGGCGTTGGCTGAGGTGGCTCTAGCAAGTGCAGATGTGAGTTGCAGCAGCATCTGGGGGCTGAGAAGCCCCAGGTGGGGACAGGTCTCTGGGAGCTCCCGGGAGCTACTTGGGCGCTGTTGGTTTCTGGGCAGCCTGGGAGGTGGCAGCCTCAGCTGGACACTTGCCCACTCTCTGGACTGCCACGGCAGGCATTTGTCATGTGGCTATCGGAGGACTAGAGGCTATCAGAGGGCCAGGGAACAGGGCTCCGATCCCAGCTCTTATGATCACTATGAGTGTGACCTGTAGCAAGACCCTTCTCCAGTCTGGTGTACACGGAGAGGACAGGAGCCAGAGTCCTGGTCCCTGTTCGGGTTAAATGCTCTTTCTGCGCATGGTCTGAATGCCCTCTGTAGACCCTGGTGCTCACCCTCCCGCACCTGCTACGTTCACATAGGAGTTGCAGAGACTCCACGGGCAGAGGGGTGGCATGGCTCCGTGGAAAGATGCCTCTACAGGCCTGGTCATTTCTCTGGGCAAATTCAACCTCTCCGAGCCAGGCAGTGTGGGGATACCGGCGGGGGGCAGCACCTGGCCCGTTGTGGGCACACATCTGTTCCTTGTGCCCCAGGTGGGGCTGGAGACAGGGGAGGGAACCATGCTGGGTCTCTGCTGAGGCTCGCCTAGAGTGACAATGGTACCGCTGGAGCTTGGTTTCTCCCCTTGCTGCTGACTGACTGTGGGGAAATCACTTTTTTTACTTCTTTTTATTACAAAATCAACTCGCAGATTCACCGTTTGTGCTGCCAGCTGAAAGCTGTTTATGGTGGTGATTTGCACTACATTCATCTGTGCTTGTTTATGTTTTCTTTGAAAATACTTATTGTGTTTGTCCTGTCCCCACTGTGACCAGGCGTGTGTCTTCTATTTCTGTCCTGTCTTGCACCCACTCCCTTGGTACCTGAAGCCCCCCACCATGAGGTACGGGAACTGGACATGCAGACCTCTGGCCCCAAACACCCAATTTATGCATGAGGAAACTGAGGGTCACAGAGGATCAGCAATGGGAGCTTTGTGGAACTTGAAATTGTGCTTCCTCCCTCCAGTCTAGGACAGGCTCTCCCACCACTGGGGATCTCACTCTGACTAACTTTCTGCAGGATCTGCCTGCTCAAAAGGGGAGGTGCTACCCTTGGGCAGGAGCTGGGAAACCTGGGTTAGGGTAGAGGGATTTAGAAGAAAAGGAGAAGGAGTGGGCAGCTTCCTGGCCCTCAACCCCATCGTCCCCACCTTTGGGGAAGGAACAGAGGCCATGGTGATCCTGAGGAAACAGCAGTTCCCTCCATGGGAGTTGTAATAATATAGGAATAATAACATTAATAGTAATGACAGGTGCAGATACCATTGATCTAGTGCATACTCATACCAGATACTTTCTTCTCCTGATCCCTTTCAAACCTGGGAGGGTTTTTTTTTTCTGAGATAAGGTCTCACTATTCACTTCAGGCTGGCCTTGAACTCATTATCTAGCCCAGGCTGGCCTCGCACTCGTGGCAATCCTCCTGCCTCAGCTTCCTGAGTGCTGGGATTACAGGTGTGTGCCACCATGCCCAGCAAGGGATGCAGATATTATTATTTCCATTCTACAAATGACAAAACAAAGTCTGAGAGGTTAAGAAACTTGTGGCAGGGGGAATGTTGGGGCGGGTGAGGAGAGGGCTGAGATAACGCCTGGCACTTTACAGTCCTAGATCACCTAAAAGCAAAGGCTTGAGCAGTTAAAGGAGAGGGGCTGGCATAGGAGCAGAGGAAGGGAATGCAGTGTTGCAGGGACTAATCCTGCCTGGGCTTCCCCCTTCTTCTTCCTGAGAGCAGTAAGTGTCCAAGGCATCGGTGCTCAGAGAGGTGGGACTTGAGGAGAGTAGGCTGACTATGAGAACTCTATTCTGGGCACCCAAAAGTGTGGGTCCTAATCAAGGTTGTGTCCTCAATTTGCTGTGTCTCCTAGAGTCAGTTGTTTACCTGAGTGGGTCATCGTTAACATCTTCCCTTGCTATTTCATTTTATTATTTATTCTCACTCTTGAATTATAGGACTCTGGAATTTGGGAGGTGGCAGGTCACTTGTGAACGCCCTCCTTGAAAAGATGTAAAAAGTACAGATTCCCCCCAGAGACACCTGCTTGAATTTACAGTCTCGGGGCTGAGGACCGAGGAGAGGCCGAGGGAGGAGCCGAGCAGCTTTCCTGCCCCGCTCCATCCGCTCATCTGTCATCTGTCTCTGGTTGCCTGAGAGCCACAAGCATTTGGAACTGCAGTGGGAAAGCGGGCACCTGGGAGCCTGCGGCAGCCTCCAGGGGGGCCTGGTGCCGGCACAGGTGTGCCGTGTGGCCTGCTGGGAGGGGCGGGCTGGCTGTGGGGCACGGAGCCAGAGCCCTCTGCTTCCGCAGTGCTTTGCGAGGGACAAGCCAGCCTGGGCTCCCCAGTGCTTGGGGACATGAAGGTCTGGGCTGAATTCTTGAAGTACAGAAAGAACAGGTGGCAACTCCGGGGCACAGGAGCTTGAGGCCCTCTGAGTGTGGCGGGAGCCTGACTTTGAATCCTGAGGCCATGGAGGAGTCAGGGCCTTGGGTTCCTCCAATGAAAAATGGGGGTAATAATGCTCAGTGGAAGGGCAGCTGGGAACTAAATGAGGGGATACAAATGAAGTGTCCAAAGCGAGCCTGCCAAAGCGTGGGGACTACATGGCGGCTGCCGCCGTGTTGTGCTGCTGCCACTGTTAATAACGATAGCGGAGGCTGGGGACACGGCCCTGTGGTAGTGCACCTGCCTAGCGTGCAGAGGCCCTGGGTTCCAACCCCAGCACAGTAAATAAAAACATAAATCTGGAAAAGCGACATTCTGAACAAGTGGAAGGGTTGGGGGCTTGGCAGTCAGATTTTGCTCCCCTGCCCCCATTGCGTGACTCTCATCACCCTCTGGTGCCTTATCT
The DNA here is from genome assembly GCA_004363535.1 of Dasyprocta punctata. Taxonomy (NCBI): domain Eukaryota; kingdom Metazoa; phylum Chordata; class Mammalia; order Rodentia; family Dasyproctidae; genus Dasyprocta; species Dasyprocta punctata. The sequence goes on along the minus strand of RJWM01016177.1, from coordinate 27,543 downwards.
GCGAGAGGAGGTGGTACCAGCTGATCCCCAGGCCCCTTCCTGCTCTGACAGCCCCTGGCTATGAATAGACCCGGCTGGGGCCTGGAGGAGTTTGATGACTCAACAGCTAGGGAGGGCAAGGTTTCCCAAGGAAAGAGTTTCCATTCGTGTTTAGTGAACTTGGGGGGACAATGAAGGAAGGGTTTCCTGGCTGGGAGGCTAGGAATGTGGGAGCAGGAGGAATCCGTGCAGCCAGTGGAGACCGTGACTAACCAGGTGAATGACTAAGTCTGACCCTGCCAACCTGCCACCAATCAGAGCTGCCCGAGGGTGCCTTGCAAGCTGGCATCACTAAGCAAGTCGAGGCTCTGCCAGGCCCGGCTGGGTCTGGGCTTCACAGCATATGGAGGCAAAAGAAGCAGCCAAGAGACCAGCAGGGGAAGAGCACTGGGCTTGGAATCAGAAGACCCAGCTTCCCACTTTGACTCTACTGGTCACCAGCTGGGTGCTCTGGGGGGCCTCTTCTCCTCCCTCAGCACACCCCCATCTGTACAACAGAGCTAGCAGTACCTTCCCTGGCAACTTGACAGAGTTGTGAAAGCAGAGAATCAGCCACAAGGTGATAGCACTGTGATCACTGAGGTACCAAATGAATAGGAGGTTCTTTCATTATTCCATCCCAGTGGGACTCCCCATAGAGAGAGTTTCCAAGGGGGAACAGGCCTGCTGACCCTCCTTTCTAGGTCAGGATCAGTCTAGGACAGGGCCTTCCAGTCATCTCATCATTGCCTAGCTAGGGTTTTCTTAGATCAGAGCTCCTGTGGCCAGCCTCTAGCTGGGTGGCACAGCCAGAGTGGAAGGGGAGAAAAAGTCGGGGATAGTTGGGTGGGGCAGGGACTGGGAAGAGCCAGTCTGAGGACCCCAGCACCTGGGTGGTGGTCTGGAATTGTCCTTGCCAAGCACTGTATAAATAACTGCCAGATCCATGCTCTGCTTCTACCCCAAGCTTTTAACATCTTCCTAGGCCAGGACGCAACAGCAGGTGTGGAGAGGAGGGCAATGCCTTTTCGTTTCTGCACACCTTAAACTCATCGATAGCATTCTCTGAGTGCTCACAGCCACTGGGTACCATGCTGGCACTGGGAGCTCAGTAGCAAGACCTACAGGACTCTGTGCACATGGAGATTAATTACTGTGGCTAAAGATACAAAACACATTCCCTGACATGTACATAACATTCAAAGGAACCTGCAGTGGTCACCCAGGTGCTGACAGTAAATCCTTTCAAGATCCAGGACAGTGGCCTGGGAGACTTTGAGGAGGAGGTGGGGTCTGAGCTGGACCTAGAGGACTAGTGTGGACAAATACACAGAAGACTGAGGAAAAGGTGTGTCGGACATGCACACTGAAGACGTTCTCAGGTGACAGTTGGGCTGCAGTAGAGAGGGATTATGCATGAAAGGGTCAAGAAACGAAGTCAGACATGGAGTTTGGAACCAGGTATACAGGTCCTCAAAATTTGGGTTAAGGAGTATGGCTCGGATTCCATGGGCAGGGGGGAGCCCCTGGGGGCTTCTGAGGAGGAAATTGGTATGGAGCGAGCTATGCTATATATACATATTGGCAGTATTGTCCAGGGGAATATGATTTGTCAGGGGGATGAGATTGGAGGCTGGGAGGTCAGTTGGGAGGTTATTGTGGAGCTGGGAATATGGTAGTGAGAAGGAAAAGGGCAATACGCAAACATTGTTGTGGGGTGAGGGAGAGTGGGGTATAAGGATGCTTTCTGATTCTCCAGGCCGATGAAGCCAGGCAGGTGGCAGTGGGGTATTCCGGACAGGGGAGGGACCCAGAGCAGAGCTGATCTGGCTCCTTTTAGGCTCCTCTTTGGGTCTCCCGGGGAGCAGAGCCTCAGAACACAGTTCCGCAGTAGATAGGCAGTGTCCAGTTCTGCCTTTTACCCCCTTGACTCCTGTCAACTCCCAAGAAAACACTGCCATTTTGTCATGAGTTAAGCCAAATGGCAATGAACTCTTGGGAGTCCAGCCAAGGCAAAGGGGGTCAGAGAGAGAAGAAGGGGGTGGGGAAGAGGAGGAAACAGCTCCTGGAGGCATCCTAATGGGCTTTGGAGGAAGGTGGGTTTCCAATCTCAGAATCTGAGCACGTCAGGGCTGGAGAGAGCCTTTGAGATCATTTTGGCCAACTTCTGTTTGTCTGGACATGAGCTTGAGATCCAGGCAGGGGGAAGGCACTTGCCCAAGGTCACACAGGGAGTGTGGGTGGAACTGGGTTGGGATTATAGGGTCTATGGAGTGGGCAAAATGTTTAGTATCCCAGACATTTGAGTAGCACCATCAAGGGACCGGCTAGAGATCCCTTTCCTGGACACCCACCTGGGTGCCGTGCTCTGCGTGTGCGTCCTGTGTGTGCCTGTGTGCACCTGAGTGCCTGTTCCTGGGTGTGTGTGGCTTCCTACACCGTTATCTGTGCTGGCTTGGAAAGGAGAGCTGGAGCCATTCCTGCGAGGTGACTGTTTTTGCTGGGACAGTGCTTTATCTATCTTCTAGCACCTGCCCTGCCACCCTAAGAAAATTACGGGCTCTGGCTGGTGGTATCCAAACTCCTGGGGCTAAACATACACAGACAGACAGACAGACAGACAGACAGACACACACACACACTCCCCCAGACAGCGCTCACAGCCGCAGTTACAGGGTGTCTCAGGCATCCAGACTGGCCTGGAGTGCCACAGAGTAACGGCCCGGCATCTCTGTGCCTCCCCGGAGCCCCGCAGGTGTAGACCCCGATGCGGAAGCCCATGCGCAGGGCCCGGAGGAGTCGCGCGTTCCCGCCGCTGCTACCCCGCGCCCAGCTCCAGGGCCTAGCCCGGCCACACCCCTCCTCCTCCAGCCTCCGCCGGCCGTTCCTGCCCCTCTCTCGCACTTCGAGTCCCCTGGGGTTCTCGCGCAGTCTGGCAGGGCCAAGTTAGGGCTGGCCCGGCCGGAGATCGAGGTCTGGAGCTGGCAGTCGACGCCTCCCCCGAGTCCCGTGCCCGCAGAGCAGACTCGCCGGCTGGACTTGGGCTGCCGGGGGCGCGGGGCTCGGCGCCTGGCCCCTCTCCGCCCAGGACCCCCGGCCGCAGCCGGCTCCGATGCCCGGCCCCCGCCCCTCGCGCGGCGGGTAGTTACCTATGGTGGTGATGACGGTGATGGCGAAGTAGAAGGAGCCGGCGAAGCGCCACTGCACGCCGGCCTTGTGCGGCTTGAGGCGCAGCACGACGCGCTCGAGCTCCTCGTAGCCGCCCTGGCTGAGGTTGTAGCGCGCCCGCAGCTCCCGCTGCCGCAGCTCCAGCCGCTGCCGCTCCAGCATCTCGGGCTCCGACTCCAGCGCGTCGAAGACCGCGGCGCCCACCAGCAGGTAGGTGAAGGTGCACACGATGAGCGCCAACGTGCGCACATTCTGCCGCTTCATCGTCCCACCCGGGCCGCCGCCGGCTCCCCGGCGCCCCCGGCCCCGGCCCCGGCCGCCGCTGCTGCTGCCCCGGAGGCGGCCTGGGGCATGGCTGCGCTCGCTCGCTCCGCGCCGGGCACCCGCTCCGCGCCCCGGGCCGCCGCCGCCGCCGCCGCGGAGCTGTCCCTTCAGCACCACCCACCGCCCTCCTCCGCCCGGCCCCGCGCCCGCCCCCGCGCCCGCCCCGCGCCCGCCCGCCGCCGGCAGCCTCCTCCCGCCAGCCCTCCCGCCCAGCCAAATAAGGACTGGGGAGCCGCGCCGAGGGGGGAGCAAGCGGGAGAGCCGGGCAGGACGGGGCGGGGGGAGGCGGAGGGGAGAGGAGGAGGGGAGACGGGGCGAGACCGAGCACGCCAGCCCCGGAGAAAACTAGACCGGGAAACACAGAGAACTACGGAGACAGCGAGAGGGAGGCGAGGAAAGAGCCAGGCAAAGGGCGCGCGTGCGAGCAGGGAGACAAAACCAGAGGCAGACACACGGGGCCAGAAATAAGGAAATGTAAAGAGGCAGGCAGGAGAATCGGGGCAAAGGGCCCGGCAGGCAGCAGACAGGAACACCGAGCTCCAGAGAGCTGCAGATAAACTGATGCTACAGAAAAGCAAGGAACGGCAAGGGACCGGCAAAGCTGGCCCCCGCCTTCGCCCTGCAGCCGAAGCACGGTGTGTTTCCCTGTGGCTGCAGCCGACCTCGGGCCTCGCTGCCGTGCCTCTTAACATGTGGCCGAGAAAACTGAGGCACGGAGAGGTGAAGTGACGCACAGTGCGTGCAGCGAGTGGGTGACACTTCGGGGACCCAGCTAGGATTTCCTCCCCCCGTGCACTCTCCCTCCCCCGCTGCAGGCCTGCAGGCCTGGGAAACCATCAGGGCAGCTGCGGGCTTGGGCCACACATGAGGCCACACCCAAGGGTCCCTCCTCGGGCTCAGAGGCTGCATTTCCCGGACTTCTAGCTTAGCCTCACCAGCATGCCAGGGGCCGCTTGAGACAGTGCCAGACGCTAGTCTGGGTGTCCCGGCAGGACTGGCATCTGGCTGAAATAGCAGAGGTGGGGCTCAGGTGAGCAGGTTCACTGACAGACTGGAGAAGCTGGAGTGGAAGCTCTCTGTGTCTCGGATTCTCCGTTTGCCAATGTGGCCGCCATGGTGGTGAGGACGCACGGCATGAGACCTCGCACAAGGTGTCCCTCACCCCCTCAGAGCCTCCCGTCCTTATCTCCCCATGAGGTGTCATGGCAGATGATCCCACAGCTCCCTCCGAACACCTCTGGATTTGGATGTCTGAGTGAGCAGAATGACTGGAATGCAAATCCCAGCACAAAGGAGGGTCAAGAAGTCCTTCACGGGACCCTGGCATAGGCCGCACAGAGAGATATGGGAGGGCCCAAAGCCAAGAGAAGGCTCAGGGGACAGTGAACCAGAAAGAAGGACACCGTCTGCCACATCCTGGGCTGGCCTGTCACTGCCAGACACTACGCTTCTCCAACAGCCTACTGAAGTGCCACCAACCTACCCATTCCTTAACCCTCCATTCCGCAAGTATTTATGGGGCTTCTGCTATGTGTTTGTCTGGGTACATCACATTCACTATCGCTAGTCTTTGTCACATTCTTGAATGGTAGATCTGCTTATGCTTATGGCCATTTTATAAATGGGGACGCTGTGGCTAAAGGCAGCACAAGCAGTCACCCAAGCTCACTCAGCTGGGAAGAGGCTCCAGTTTGCCTGCCTCCCAAGCCGCATTCTCTTCTCCATGACTCTTGGAGCCTCCATTTTTCAGTCTTAAAATGGGGTAGATCATTATACACTTTTACCTACCTCCTTGAGAGCTGGTTTTAAGGGATCAAAGAAAGCCACGTGTGTGCGAAGGAGAAGATAGAAGGCCCTCTGATGGCTTTTACTCTCTAGGACTTGGATTTCCGAGACAGATCCTGATAGGAAGGCCCTGAGTTTGTAGCCCATTGTCCATTCTCCCCACAAAAGGAGGTCTTGGATTCTTTGCAGTCATAAACCCTCTGGCCATGAACTCAGCCTCAGCCTGCAGCAGGCTTTTCCCCTGGTATTGTCTAGAAGAAACGTCCTATAATTCCCAGCATTCCAAAAGTGGGCAGCAAGCTAGGCTCTGTGTACCTGCGATGTGTCGGCTCCTGGTCACAACCCCTCCAGAAGCTACTTCCCAAAAGTGTGTCTAGATGCACAAGTGGCTTGCTAGAGACTTTCCGGTCCAGGTCTGCTGTGTGTCTGGGTCTGCTCACTGCTGACTGCCAAGCCAGGCTACCAGACAGATGAAAGGCGATATTATAAGTGAAAGAGATTTGGGAAAGGGAAAAAATTCTCTTTGGGGGCGAGGCATTTATTATTCTGATGAATCTTGTTTTTGCAGCACTTCAGAACTGGTGGGGCCTTTAGCCATCATCTAGCCCAGCCTTCTCATGAGGAAACTGAGGCCCAGGGAGTAGGAAGAAAGTTGCTGAAGGTCACACAGTGGATAGGGGGAGCAGGGCTCACTCTCCGTGCAGGTAGCACCTCCTGTGTGTAGAATAAGAACATCTGTCATGGGGAGATCATGGCGCGGCCATGGTGGCTGGGGAGTCCAGGAGAACAGTCTGGTCTTTTTCTGCTTTCTCTACCTGTCCCTTGTGGAGGAGAACATGGGTGGGATTCCTGCTGGTGCAGTCCAGGTTTCAGAGTGGCTCCCAGACTTGCAGGCAGGAGCCTTCTCCTCCTACTCTGGGCCTGGTTGGATTGTGTCAAAGAACTGGCAACCATCACTCTTTCCTCCATGTGGGAAGGGCTGCCTTGGACCTGCCACACCTGCTTAAGGTCGACATGTCACTGCCTCGTGTTTGCTGTGGCATGTCAGGACAGTCATTCTGTGGTTTGCACATCCATGAATGGAGGTTTTTGGAGCAGGAAATGTCTACCCTCCCTTCATTTACAACATCCCTTTACCTTCCTAGTCTCTTCATGCCTATTTCAAGAATTAGGCAAAAGCAAAAGGGAACAGCCACTGCTCTGAAGACTCTAGATTATGAGGAAAGGGACACATATGAAGCTGGGTTAAACTGTAGAGAATTTATTATTACTTATTATATTTGTTATAAACATGATACACAATTATTTCCCAGCCTTTTCCCTACTCCCTTCCTCTCTAAGCGCCAAGCACATCTGAGTACTTTCATACTTCACATGACTCATGTGGCTCCTGGCAGCTGGGATGCTGGTACCTCTTTGCCTCTCACATCTTCTGCCTACTGGGTTCCTATTCAGACTTCAAGACCCAGCTCCGAGGCCACGCTTTCCCTCGAAGCATTCCCTAAGTGCCGCCTATTGGAACCTCTGACTACTTTGTACATCCTCATACTCCTATTGAAAGTTCCCATTCAGCTGGTTACTCTGCCTGCCTACCAGATTAGTCGGCTGTTTAATATTGCTCTTCCCCATTGGCCTGCTGTGTCCTCCAGGGTGGGCAGCCTTCTTAACCCTGCCACTCTTCCCATAGTGCTTTGCACATCAGAGCTGGCCCACATGCTCCTGTGAGTCCTCAGTACACAAGTGAAGACCTTGAAGAATCCTGTACCCACTGAGTTCAAGACCAGCAGCGTCAGTGGGAGAGGGGCACAGATGGCCGTCTCAGGCAGAAGAGCCCAGGCACCGTGCTCCTGTGACTGCAGATGGACACTTCTGAAGCTGAATGAGAGAAGGGGGAGGACGAAGGCAGATGGGAGTGCCCAAAGCACCAAGGAAGCACACGACAGCAGCGGATGTTGAAGTGGAGTTCAGTGCTAGTGCACCTGGTCCAGTGGGGAGAACTACACGGCCTCTCTGTGCCTCAGTTTCTTTTTTATACAATGAAAAGGTTTGTGAACAGGTTTCTCCCCTGACATTCTGGGATGCTATTGAACACTCTGTCCCTGCAACCAGCATGCCACAGGAACTGAGAATATAGCCAAGGAGACCCTGCTGTTCGTCGCTTTTCTGCCTTGTTTTCTGGGTAGCTGGAAGTTGGGCAAGACCAGTGAGGTTGGACGTAAAGGTGCTGACCCTGAGTCAGACAGGCTGGGCTCCATCTTGCTTGACTGGGGCCTCCTGTGAAAATTCTCGTCCACTCTGTCTAGACACAAGGTCCCACAGGGCAAGAACAAGACTTCTTTGTGTCTGTACACCTAGCCCTTGGCATTGCGGCCAGTGCAGAGAAGCGCTCTGCAAACACTCCACCACTGCCAGTGGCCGACCTAGGCGGGTTGGCCAGGGGCCCGTGGGTCACTGTAAGAAGAAGTATCCACAGTCACCCCAGCATCAGAAAGGGGCAGGCCTTAGAAAGGCGAATGGGGCCCAGGAGCTGCAGCAGCAGAAGGAACGGCTGGCACAGAGCACTGTGCTAGGTGTGGTGACCACAGATGGGTCTGATCCAGGGTGCTAGGAATGTGACTGAGGTGTTTCATGATGTATCTCTGTAGGGAGAGAAGTCAGGGATTAGCTTGGCTTTACAGAGCATAACTGGTCCCACTGCGGCCGGCTTGCATTTGTCAAGAGCCGCTGTTTGTTTAACATCTCAAGCCCAGATCAAACACACAAGGCAACTGTGAGCAAAAGGGAGACTCTGTGGGTCATGGGAAAGAGCCAGGCTGGGAAGCCGGGCACCTGGCCCTCTCAGTCCTGCCCCCACTGAGCTGTGCGTCTCGGGGAGAGGGCTGTCCCTTCTGACCAAACGAGAGCTCATATTGAAAGATACTGAGGCTAAGCCCAGTCCAGGGTAGCATGTGGCCCTCCTGAAAGTGAGAAGGGGAACAGCTGATTTTCATGGAGCTGCTGGGAGTTGGGGATCTTTACCCCAAAGCTACATGTCCCACATCGAAAGGCCCCATCCCCTAGACAGAACCACCTTGGTGTCCTGCTTCTCTTTGACCATGTATGTCAGCTTCCAATGAACACCTTCAAATTTGTATGTTTGTGGATCTGCAGGGCACTGTAGCTAAGACACAGACCCAGTGGTCACCTTGTGTATGTCCACAGCATGTCGCTAATCCTGAAAGGTTGCCCTCAGCATGGCTAGCTTGGGTTTCATTCTCCCCAGCAGGACATAAGATTGCCCACTTCATCCTCTCCAACACTGGTACTTTCACTTTTCTGATTTTGCCATTTCTTTGCTTCCCTACTTTTTTCTCATCCTCATTCCATTTCCTTTTCTTCTTTAAAACCTCTTTTTTCCCATACTTGGGGCAAAGACATGGACAGACATGGGATCTAAGTCAGATCAGCAAATGAGAGTCTCTTGCTTGGTGCCTAGGCACACGGGCACTTGTGTGTGTGCGCGAGCAGGAGTCTGTGAGCCTGAGATGCAGCGTCAGTCCTGGTTCCCTCTCCTTCCCTTACTCTGTTTCTCAAGCCTTCACGCTCCCACTCCACACTCCACCGCACTGTTCTCTGTATGCAGCCAATGATCACAGAATAATTGAAGCCGGAGGAAACCTCAGACCCAGTGCCCATGAAGACCCTGAGGTCTGTGGGGGGCAGTGAGCACCTGCAGCCCTGGCAGCACACAGGACCACTGCTGGGACTCAGGCCCAGCTCTCCTGACTTTCCAACCTATAGCCACAAGGTAAATTCCTGAAACTCAACCTTCCCATTATAAGAATCAAGTCCCTTAAGATTGTTTTCTGCAGAGACTCTGGAGCAGCTGTGACCTGTCTTTCCGGATAAACACAAGGCTGCTAAAGAGAAAAGAGAGCCCGGAGATGTAGTCAACAGCCTCACAAATCTTGAAATCCTTCTTTGCTGGTTTATGGCTTCTGAGAAGCTAGCAGAGGCAGCCTGTTCTCAGCCCCAAACATAATCATTATAATAGCACTTGCAATGATTAATCAGCCCGTGAGTATTGAGTGGTGCCTGTGAGATGCATAGTGCTGTGTGAGTGTCTTGGGGTAGGGAAGAGGGCAAGAGAGGCGACTCGCTCCTGATAAGCAGGCTGGGGTGTCCTTTCCTCAGTGGAGGGGCTTAGGGGCCACCATGGCACTCTTTGATACTGTCATGACCTCTTTAGGACTGTAGTCGTCCCTGCTAGGGGAGGAATTCTGAGTCCTGTGGTCCCAGCTGTTGAGCTCCAGATCATGCTGGGAGAAAGGAATCGACAAAGAGGAGCAGGGTCTGGGCCTGTCACCCAGATTGATGAGGGGCCCCACCAGCATGATGTGTGTAGCACAAGTGAGAGAACTTGGATGTTCAGCCTGGAAAAAAGACGCAGGGAACATGTAAGCTGTCACAGGAGGAAGGATTAACTTTGCTTGGTGCACCCTGCAGAGGGCAGGTGACCGGTGACACAACCAATCAACAAAGAGTTCTCAGCACAACATAAGGTGGACTACTCTCCACGCCCTGGAAAGAGGAATGAGCTGCTCTGGGGGACGGCAATGAGCTCCAGGTGAAGAAGGATATGCAAACATAGCCTGGTTGATCCCTTGGCTTGAGGCCATTTTAGGATTCTAGGCATTAGTACTGTGCCTGGCAGGTACTAGGTCTGCAAGAAGCACCTTTTGTATTGCCTGCTAACTATACCAAGTTTGAGTCTGGACTAGATGCCCTTTGTGGTTCTACTGGGCTCAGTCCAATTCTGGGGGGCAGTCTGTCTATGGCAGGGTCCCCAACCTGAAAATGCCCTGACTCCTGGTCACAGGAAGGGCTGTGCAGGGGTTTTCACTGCCGAGCCTCCTCAGTGCTCCCTTCCTTCAGCTCACCGAAGCCCAGCCCAGAGACTGCCCTATCCGCCTTACATGCTGCCACCTGCAGAAGCCCAATGTGCACAGGTTGGGGTGGGGACCTGGAGGCCCTGGGACTCCAGCAAGGGAAATGGGCCTTTGGCAGGCTAATTACTAGGAGCTGATTCTATTAAGTAGATAGCTTGCTCTCGGCAAAGCAATTATACCTAATCAGCCCCTTGCAGCAGTCCAAAGGGACAGCCGTTTGAGCCAGACACATGCGTGAGCAACTACATCAAAGCAGCCTGGAACAGGACTGGCAGGCTCATCTGAGGCCAGGGCTGCTCCCGAAGTGGGCTTCTCAGCCCTTCTTAAGTGACCCGGATCTTAGGCTGCTGTGTGGCACAGCACCGCTGGAAGGGACTCAAAGACTTGGGCTAGGACTTGGCTCTGCCACTAAGGAGCTAAATTTCATCGAAGAGCGCACTTCTCAGACTAGTGAATAGATGGTTCTACAGAAGATCCCTTTCAAGCTTAAAGCCAGCGCCTCCAGGCCAACTGGTTTGGAGTCCAGTCCAAGTTCAAGTGAGCTGGCTGGCTAGAGAAAAACCTGTGTGAAATCCCCAAACATGGAAATTTGTCTTGGGGGACTGAATTAGTCAGTCGATGTTTGAAAAACAAACTGAAATAATATATTTTTAAAATGTATGGATATTCCATTGGCGTTTCTATCTTTTCCCTCTAGAAATTTTATGAAATGTCTTTTTACCCTAGACATCCATGATTTTGCTGACCATGATTTAGTGGGTTCTGGGCCCAGATTTGCCAGGGGAATCAGGTCACATTGGAGGGTAGAGAAACAGGAAAGAGGGTCCTGGAAATGAAGAAAGAACAAGACAGAGGTGGGAGATACGGGCCATGGTAGTGGGTGTCTGTTCAAACTTGTTCACATGGCATTTCGCTTCTCCATGGGAAGAACTTCTTGAAAGGACTGCGGATCCTGGAAGGATGGTGAGGAGGAATTTAAACATCCCAATTGGGACCAATCGACAGGTGTGACCCACACTCCTCAGCATGGCAGTGCAGGAGAAGGGACCAGAAGGCTAGAGACTTGCAGTGCCAGCCTCTCTGAGCTACGGCCGAGGACATGAGGACGCAGACGCCACAGAGCCTGCCCCACGCAGAGCCAGAAAGATTCCAATGAGGTAGTGAATGCAAAACGAAGATAGGGCGCCATCCCACGGTGGGGTTGTTGTTGGCAGCTGACTCCCACATCCCTCTCCTGCCCAGCCTGAAACTTCTCTCTATTCTGATTTTCATGACTGTGATTTTGGGAACAGGGTGGTCTTGCTGCTGTAGACCGTGGGGCCACCTGACTTCCGCCTCCTCTGTCCTTGATGATCTCAGATAGCTGGTGTTCACAAGATTAGAGGAGAGCCTTGGGCTGTCTTCTGAGAGGAGCCCTGGCATTGACTGGCAACCAGTGGCCTTGCTGGGCCACATGCAGGCTTTGGGCTTAAGAAGGTGGGGGCAGGTGGCGAGACACAACCTTGACTCAGGACAGGGGTGGAGGACAGCTGATATTCCTGGCTCAGGCTCAGTGGAGAAGAGGAGGAGGGAGACAAGACCCAGGCTGGAGCCCTGAGGCAGGCCCGGATGGTTCTGCTCCTCAGCCTGGCACCGACCATTTGCTAAGAGGCAGGCTATAGAGAAAGACACATTTTGTTCCCCATCTTCTGGGAGTGACGGGGAGAAGGCTAGGCTGGGAAGGTGCTGGAAAGCCTTGAGTGCCAGCCAAAAAAATACGCATTGCTATGTGGGGGTGAAGGGAACACAGAGGGTGCCCAGCAGCGGTGTCACAGGATGAGACCATGGCTTCGCTGGTTCTGCCTGGCCCTTGGAGCCAAGCTCGAGTCCCATGTCCAGCATGGTCTTCCTGGGCCACTTCTCCAGCCCCAACTCTGTTGCTTGCCTTAGGCCTCTTCACCTCTGCCATTCGCTATTCTTTGCATTTCCCTCCAAATGCACCAGACTGTTTCTGGTCTTTATGCCACACATACACACACACACACGCACACACACAATATCAGGTACACATGTGAATGTACCTCGTACTCCCAACAACTCTAGGAATGGCCTCGTTCCTAATTTATAGATAAGGCAACTGAGGCTCCCAGTAATGCAACTTGTCTAAGCTCTTACAGTTAAATAGATCGATCTGGGATTCAGATCCAGATCAGTCTGCCTGCTGCCTGCCTTTCTCCTGTGCCACATTTCCTCTCTAGAAAATGACAGGGTGGAGCCAGGCAACAGCAGGGGAATAAAACAGAAGGTGCTGTCAACACTGGGCTGCACATAGTTAGGGCTTAGAAAAATACTGTCACACGAATGAATGAGTAGCTCAGAGGAGCCAGGTGGGGTGCAGAGCCAGGACTCAGCACCCCGGTTTACCTCAGAGGAACACACGCTTGACTTTGCGTAAGAAGTGGAGCAGAGATGTGGGCAAGGCTCAGCAATCCTAGCTCACATGGGGGCTGGGAAAGAGGACTCTCCATGAACAGCTGGGGTCCCATCCAAAGTGGACATGAGGTGGGGGGCAGAGCGGTCCAAGGCCCAGCCCTGGCACCGTGCCCAGGCAGGGACTTAGAAGGTCTCCACAGCTGTGCACAAACTGAAGGATGCTCTGGGCCTTTGAGCTGGGTGCCTGGGAGAAGGAAGACACCTCTCTGTGCCCAGCAATCCCGGGTGGAAAAGACCATTCATCCACTTGGATGAGGGTTGGTCACGGCTTTGGGGAGGATGGGGGTGGGGTGGAGACGCAGGCTCTGAGCTGCACAGATCCACAATGATCCAGAGACAGTGGCATCCAGCAATGCATGGAAACCACAGCGTGTCAGAGAGACGGAGGTCAGCTGGGAGGCAGCGCTCAGGCGGAAGGGCACAGTGCCGTCAGGGAGATGGAAAAAGTGATGTCGTTAAAGAACAATGTGCGCCAAGAGAATGAGCTGTAACTGGCGGGATCCGAAAGGACAAGCGGGAAAACGGCTGCCAGAGGCCCAGGGGTGTCTGATGATGGGCTGACGTTGTCCTGGAGGAGGGACGGAGCACCAGGCCCCCGGCTAAAAGGCAGTTACCCCATAGGCTCCATGGTCTTTTTCTGCTCCCTAATACCCTGCCGTGCAAACCCCCTGGTCTATTAATAACTGCTTCATGAATTGAGTCACGACAGCCTCCTGGCCAGAGAATGCTCCTCTGTTTCTCCAGAGCAGATCGAAGGAGGCCGAAGAAGATCTGGGGTCCACATCACTGGATGGGTCCTGCTCTTTTCCAGCATGTAAACTGTCTTCTACTTGAGGTTCATGGCTGCTCCTACTCAGGGGACTGGGAGGACTGAACAGGCAAGGGAAGCCACAACTCCTTAGACCAGGACTGGCATGTCATGGCCCTCTGTTCTCTCCTTCCTTAATAAAGGCTGGGAAAAGCTAGCCTCACACCATAGCCCAGAAAGGAAGCCTTTCCCCTTGATCTGGCTGGGAAAAGGGATTTCCAGGGCCTAGGCTGGGCTGGGTGGGTTGTGGAAGGCAAGAAACTCAGGAGGCACTCCGAAGTTTAGAGTCTGCAAACAAGTGCCAAAGGGAACTACACGGGGTGCGGGAGCCCAGCTGGTCTAAAGCCCTGCTTAAGAGTAAAGGAATAGGGAAGGCAAGGGCCTGGCTAATGTGGTGCTGGCACTTAGGCTTGCATGAGCTCAATATTGCTGAGTTTGTCACTAAGTAAAATTTCTAAGTAGCAAAGATGACGGAGATCCCGATAGCAGCTGAGGCATGAGGTTGGAGCAGGCATCTGTGTTGATCTTGGGAACTGGGAGGGACTGGAACTTGTACTTTTATTGTCATAATTTCTGGGACCACATGTGGCCCTGCGTAGGGTTCCAACTCACCTCATGCTACCCTGTGGAGTGCAGGTTTCTGCAAAAGGGGCTCTCGCCTGGAGTATTCGGGTGAGGGAGCTGCTAGGTTGACAGCCTGAGATTCCAGGAGCTAGCTGATCTCCAGTGACTTGACTTGGTGGGACAAGTAACCACATCAAGCCCTCTGTCCATTTGTTAATGGACTTGCCAGAAATATGCTCTCATGTTTGCCCTGAAACTCGGTTTCAAGCGCATGTCTGGTGCATACGTGGTCACAGTGTCATTCCCACACCTCTAAGGTTCACACGATCAGTAGACAGGGAAGCAGGACACCTGGCTGATCCTCCGAAACACACTGCAGCAGGTGCAGCTTCCTCCTCTCTCTCCTCTGCACACAGCTCCAGGCCCTGGACTGCTGGGACAGGTCTCCTCGACAACTCCAGCTGTAAAGCCTGCTTCCCCTCCCTGGGTCTTTGCCTTTTTGCTCTTGGGTTGGGCCAACTTTATCTCCAAGAATGGGAAGAAGGACAGAAAGGAAAGCCTCAGGCCTCATACAGATAGGGAAACTGAGGCATGGCGCTGGCCTGAGCCGGGCAAGACTCTGGGTATTCGTGTCCCTAGGTCCAGCACAAGGGGCCTAGAGCTGTGCGGACAGGGAGCAAGCTGAGAAATACTGCTCTGTTTTCTTAAGCTCCCAGCTGGGGCTGGGAACACCAAATCCTCTTTGAATAAAACAGAAAAGGGATTTAAAAAAATCAAGACACCAACCTTCTGAAATGGGACCCCCCCCATAGAGATTAACTTCTTTCCTAAGCTTTATTTTTTCATTTCTATAAACATTTTAATTCATGCCGACATCACAGCCAGCCTGAATTACAGATGAATAGAGAGCTGAATGGCCTGGGCTCTGCCATACGCACAGACGTGTGCACAGGTGCCGGTATTTACTCTCTCCTCTCTCTCTCTCCCCCCTCCCCACCCCTGCGCTGCCCACAGAACCAGAGCCACGGAGGAGGAGCGAAGAGCCAGGCTTTCTTTCTAGCTCTGCTGCTGAGCCCTGGACCTTGGTCTCCCCATTAGGAGAAGGGGTGGTTGGATGGTCGATGCTAATGCTCCTGCCAGCCCACCCTCTGGGGCTGCCCTGCCTGTGCAGACAGGTGCGCATCCTGATTTTCTCCCTCCTCTCACCCCTGACTTCTCTGTGGCCTTCCCTGCTTCTATCAGGACCTCCTGACAGCCTTCAGGCCTGGAACACCAGCATGGTGTGGAGGGAAGTCCGTGCGCTGCTCCAAGTGGGGCTGGTGCTGCTCCTGTGGTTCTTTGGGCTCTGCAGCGAAGGATCATCACACATGAAGCGCCATACGCTGCCCTGGGCACACAGTAGGAGCCTCCCCTGGTCCACCCTTTCCCCTGCTGCCTCTCTGTCTTTTAAATGCACCTCTCTCTTCATCTGCTTTGGTCACTGCAGAGGCCACACTGTATTTTCTAGTTTCTAGGTCTGCTCAGTCGTATGTCACAAGGTTCTAGTCAGAACCCTTAAACGGTTCCCATTGCTTTCAGGATGAAGATTGGATGGGCTTCCTCATCTGGAAGCTCTGATGGAGCCAGCCATGCCCACCTCCCCAGGCTGGCCTGTCTGCCCTGACCCCTGCTTTTGGAGCCCAAACCCACCACACTTCTTCCATCTTGGCTCCCAAGTAAACTCTACCCTCTTTAGTGGTCCCTTCTCCCAGAGTCCTAGGTGACACCAGAGAGGGTTCACTCCTTCACATTAGGTCCCTTTGTGCCCTGATGGTGAAACGTCATTTGAACTGAAAGATTCCTTGCACTGTAAGCACTGAATGTCAGCCTCCCGCCAGACTGCAGGCTCTCGGTGGCGGGAACAGTATCAAGTGTCTTTAACACTGACCTTTGGCATCTGTTTAAGACCTAGTACACCACAGATACTTGTTAAGTAACTGAATGATTGATGTGAAAATGCTCTCTTTAAGTGTAGCTGGAATGAGACTCAGTACCTTCGACGAAATCTGGACATAGAAGTCCCTGAAAGAGTGTCACCCTCCTGTGAGCGGGGACCAGACCTTCCCTGAAAGTTTCTCTTTTTCCCTCCTGACTTTTGAGATTCTCAAATCCTCATATTTCTTTTTAAACCTTCCTCCGACCTGACGACAACATCACCCCAATCAAGCAACAGACTTTAGATGCACATTTTCAGTTCCTCTCATCTTCATCTGAAAGCACAGTCACTTCCATGCCTTGATTATGTTTTGGTTCTTGAGGTTGCAGCCAGCTGCGGTTATTCTCCGCTCTTGTTGGCATCGGAGAGGAAGGTCGTTGTGGAGAAGCAACTGGCTCAGCTGGGCCCAGGGGAGAGGTGTTAGGGTCCTTCACTGTTCTGGACCTCGGGGAGATTTGGGCCTTGCAGCCATCTGGGTCTGGCTGGAGCAGAGGTTGTTGGAATTCTTAGTTGACTCACTTTGGTTGAAGTTCCTCAAAGTATGCTCAGAGAACAGGGTTTTTTTTTTTGTTTTGTTTTGTTTTTTTTTAGGTATTTTGCCAAAGAAAGAATTCTGTGCATGGATATATCTGGGGAATTAGTCCCACTCAATTAGCCCTTAGTTGCAAGCCATAGAAGCCAACTCTCTAATTTAAACTTAGAAAGGAGTTATTCTAAGGGCCTGGAGTAGCTGAAATAATCTCCTGGAGAGTCAGGAAATTAAGGTCAGAAGCAAAGCAGCCAAGAACAATACCCAAAGTCATACTGTAAGACTTGTCCCTGGGAGACCCTATGGCTGCACAGATACATTGACTTGGGCTACCAGCTCTGCTAGCCCTGGATGCCCCCTCTGGAATGACTGTCAACATAGACTCTGGAGACAGACTGCCACTGCTGTCACTGACTACCCTTGCTGCTATGCAGTGGGCTTTGCAAAGACCCTACATCTTCATATTGGATTCAAACCCTGGGAAAATGCATCTGAGTCTGGAGTGAGGTCATGGACCTGCACCCTTAGCTGCAAGAGAGGCGGGAACAATGAGGGTCCATTGCTTTTAGCTTCTGCACTCTACCTCAAACACAGGAAGGAAGAGCAGGTGCCAAGCAGGTGGAAAGAATGGTTATGTTATCTACACTGTGGCCCTAGACCCCACCCTTGGGAGTTCACAAAGCTCTAGAGCAAGGCAGTCTATCTCAGCACTGTTGATGTTCTGGGTTGGACACTTCCTTGGTGGGCTATCCTGAGCATCATAGGATAGTTAACAGCATGCAGGCCTCTACCCACTATACCCAATACTGTAGCATTCTGCCAGTTGTGAAAACTAACAATGTCTAAATTCATTACCAAATGTCCCCAGGGGGACAAATTCATCTCTGGTTGAGACTCACCATCTGGAGATCTGCAGGAAATTTGCAATACATTTCAGGGACCAGTATTGGTTTAACCTACTTCTCCAAACTGATTTGACCATGGGAAATATTTTTCTCTAACTGAAGCTTCCCTGATTTTATTTCACAAAATGTATTTTGGGAAACACTGGGCTGGTAACTGGGGACATGGCTCTAGGAATTCTGTGGTGGTAGGAGGGTGCACATGTTTCAGCAATTCCCGTCATCACTTTCTCCACCTCCCTGGACAGGCTGGAGTCTCCTGGAGGACTAGCTTTGCGAAGACCCAGACTCTAGGGAGTTGGTTATGATTCTGGGAAACATTCCCAGGGTCCAGAGGAGGACCCCATAGAATTCCATTTAGATTGGAGGGTCATCCTTTTTCCACTTGACTGTGAACTTGCCCTGCAGGCAGCGTTAGTGCCCTAACCACCAGGAACAGAGCCTTGGGAAAAGCCTCCTGCCGGTGGCTGCCTATTGTGGCCTTCTGCATGATTTGGCAAAGACCTCACAAAACTCAGGCAGATGTCAGGCCAGCTGGTCTCCAATGTGTGGGCCCAGCCACCCTGTCTGTATTCCACACACGCTTACCAGGTTGAGGCCCTTATTACTGCCCAAGGAACACTCTTGACATTGGGTCAAGCGCATCCTCCCAACCCAGGAGTCATCCCTACCACTGTGATGAGTGATCACGGGCCCCTGATGGGTGGGCCACCCCCCACAGGCCTTGTCTTTGAGAAGGAGCTGTTAGGTTCGCTGCTGCTAGCCTGGAATGTCACAAGCAGAGAAGCATGTGTTCCTGCATACCTAGCTGTCCGTTCTGTGGACTTCTGTGACCTGGCAATTCCACACATAGATGGCTTACCTCTTCCCTACAGCTTCTTTTTTTGAACCCCCTCATGTGACTGTGGTGTCTCCCACTGACCTTGGCTCTTAACTTTGGGAACCTGACCCAGTGGAAGTAGAATAACATCAGGGTTATAGAAAGTTGTGTTTGATCTACTCTGGGCATGCCACCTGTCTCCACGGTTGTCGATTTCATTGTCAGTATAGATTTTTCTAAACAGTTCTCCTCCCTTATGTTTTAGGTATTGACAGGTGGCTCCCGGGTGGTAGAAAGTAAGGCCTCCCGAAGCTTCCCTGAGAACTCAGTGTCCCCATGCACTGGGCCCCAGTGTGTATCTTCATGGGGCAGAGGAGACAACTGGAGTGGAAAAAAAAAAAAAAAAAAGCCTGAAAAGGCCTTGGATCCCAACCAGCCAGAGGATGCGCCAATGGAAAATTCCTGCTGTGTGTCAGAGGCCCACCTGGCCCGGGTGACAGCTAGCCAGACGCACAGGCCCCAAGGCGTGTTTAGACAGCACTTTCCTGCCCTGGCCAGAGTTTCCCCTGGCCCTCACCAACACTTCTCCTGGAGAGTGGGCTGGGCTGCTCATCTGGGCCCAGAAAAGCTGCATGTGTCTTAGGTTCCAGGTTCTGGGAGAGACACAGTGAGCTGTGATAGGAAGAATGGGCAGTAGACCTTGGGCCCATCCCCAGGTTTGCCTGAGCCTGTCTCCGGGACCCAGAAGTGGCTGCAGCTCCTCTGTGGGTCTTGGGCTTCCCATCTGGGTGGCATGTGAGTGGACAGGGCCATCCTCACCAGTTTTGATATCCTTCTGGAGCAGATGTACAGGCTCAGAGGGACTCCACATCTGCTTCAGGAGAGGTCAGACAGATCCAGAGACTTGAGTCATCCAGAAATCTTTCTTGCCCCTCCTGAGGACCAGACCTAATATGACATTGTTAATCCTTGATATACTAAGACATGGGTTAGGAATATGGCTCAGCAGCAGAGTGCTTGCTAAGCAGGCATGAGGCCCTAGGTTCAATCCTCAGTATTACAAAAGAAATAAAATTAAAATAAAGGAAAAGGGAAATTCTTGGATGCTCCAGAATGACTAAGGTGCCAGTGTATAAACTCAATGATACGGGCATACGCTGGTCTGCGAAGTGAGTACAACGCCTCCCTCTTACAAGGTCCTCAGAGGGCTCCCATCTCAGGCAGAGTCAGCCATGCTGGGTGTGCGCAGGCTCTGAGAAGCAGCTGGCGCCTGGGCCATGTCGCAGAGCAGGACATGGCTTCTGCTATGCTGCTTGAGTATCAACAGAGGGAGGTTGAGCCCTGAGTGTCCTTACTGGGGGTGGGGTGGAGAGCAGTTTCATCTGGGATGGGTCTGATCTGGCTGGAATGATGTTTGAAAAATCGTCCTTTGGTGATTGACTTACTTTTCCCGTGCACTGCTGTGGTCTCATAGCTCAGCTTGCATCCTGATTTATGGGAAGCAGGATTCCAGCAGCCCTGGGAAGAGTTCTGGTTTCTGCTGAGCTTGAGCTCAGGGAATGGGGTTGAAGCATGGGACTGTTTTGAAATGCAGGGAGTTAGGAGGCTGGGGAGAGAAGGCTGAGGATACTGCTGCCTGCCTTTGGCTTCAGACCCTTTGGCAAAAGGAGGTGGGACAAGAACCCCAGTTTCTGTCACATAACACAGCCATGTGTGTTGGAACTACAAAGAAACTGTGTGTCCTGGCCTCTCGTTTTAACACACGAGGCAGCTGAGGCCTGAGGGATGGGGACACGAAAACCTACATTTTCAGGTCCGAAGTCCATTTCCCCACGAGCACAGGCAGCACCCCTCAACCACAGGAGAGAGAAGAGAAGGCACGGAGCTTGCCGGCTGACGGGCTTGGTCCTATCCTGGCCCTGCCCGTATTGGCTGCAAATTGGGCCATGTCTGAAACTCAGTTTTTATAAATCAATGAACACAGCGAGGGGTGCCATGGAGCGGGCTCATAAAGCTCCGAAAATCACCTGTGTGCGTTTCCTTCCAGCCTGTATTCAGTAGCTCAGAATGGGCCAGGGCAGAGCTGTGGCCACCAGAGATGGATGAGCACTGGCTGTTTAGCACTGACCAGCGAGCGCACCCCTGGAGGTAGTTCTCTCTTTCTAAGACTTAAGTGCTAAGTTCTATAAAGCATGGAAAGTTCTTCCCATGATGCCTAGATTGAAGCAGAGGTTCACAGATGATGACCAAGAATAACATTTTTGTGTTTCCTGCAGCCTTAGTATGTTTTATTGCTTTATTCGCTTTAGGAACTAACTTGGGCAAGAATCGTTTTCCTCCACCGCGTGGATGCAGACAGTCGCGTTCCAGGGGAGAGCTGTGTGACTGAGCACACAGCAGGGCAATGGAGAGATGGGATCTGAACTCGCATCCACCTGTGGCCCTTTATGGGCTCTGGCAGCATCTGTCCCACAGGGCAGGTGATCTGTAGTCTTAGAAATTGGAGGATCCTAGCATCACAAGTAACATTACCGACCATATATCAATGGTGCAAGCCTCTCCTGTTCCAGATGAGGACACTGTGGCCTGGGAAGGGAAAGAGACATGCCCAAGGTCACATAGTCAATTATGCTACCAAGCTAGACTTTAGATTGTACATCTCTAGGTTCCCCATCAACGTGTCTCTCCTCTGGACTAAACTACCATTAGAGCCCCAAACAGGGGTGAGGTTGTCCTACCCAGACAGCGCGGCTGCTGCCAGTGGGCAGGGGATGGGACGGCCTCTGGGAGGTCACCATGTGTCCATGCCGGGGAGACAGCATATATGAATAACGCAAACTGCCCTGTAACATCACCAAGTTATGTAATACTTTCTTATAAGTCACCAACATTTCGTCAATCAGGAAACATTGAGAAGCTATTGAGGCAGATCTTTGGGCCTCTTTGGGCCTCTGTAGGTAACAGAGCTCTGAGATGATGGGCCAGGGCTAGATCCAGGTTTATAATCTCTAAGAACTCCTTCCCATAATCTCTCTTTCCCTCCTTGTCTGCCCCCAACTTTTCTCTAGAGAATCTCCTTGGTCTACTAGAGGCTACTTTGCTGCAAATTCCAGAAAGGCTTTGCAGTTTGCATCTTTGGGCGCCCCTTAACCAGTGGTTGAGGGTGTGGGAATGTGGAAAGCTGGGCGAACTCCAGGGTCCTGCAGGAGGGGCATTTTGTTTATGCAGTCATCTACTGATGGGCACACCGGCTGCTTCCAGGATTTAGCTACTATGAATTGTGCTGCTATAAACATTGTTATGCAGGTACCACTGTGGTATTGTGTCTTACGCTCTTTGGGGACGGTACTAGTTTTAATTCTTTGAGAAATCTCCATACTGGTTTCCATAGTGGTTGTAGTAGTTTACATTCCCACCAACAGTGCAGGAGGGTTCCTTTTTCACCATAACTACAACGGCATTTGTTATTGTTTGGTTTCCTAATGATTGCCATTCTTTCCAGAGTAAGGTGAAATTCTAGGGTCGTTTTAATTTGCATTTCTCTATTGGTCAGAGATATTGAATTTATATTTCTTATATTTGTTGGACATTTGTATTTCTTCCTCTGTGAAGTGTCTGTTCATTTCTCTGGCCCATTTCTTGGTTGAGTGTTTAATTTTAGGTGGTTTAATTTTTATGAGTTCTTTGTATATTCTAGACAAATAGTCCTCTGTCTGAGAAGTGGCTGGCAAAAATTTTTTCCCATTCTGTAAGTTGTCTCTTTACTGATTGAACTTTTGCCATACAAAAGCTTTTTAGTCTGTATAATAATATCATTTGTTGATTCGTGCTGCTTTTTCCTGCGCAATTAAGCTTCTGTTTAGAAAACCCTTACCTACACTGATGTCTTCAAGTGTTTTACTTATTTGTTTTCCAGAAGATTTAATGTTTCTCTCTTAATGTTTAGATCTTTGATCTATTTTGCTTTTAATTTAGTATGTGGCGAGAGATAAAGGTCCAGTTTCATCCTTGTACAAACGGATAACCAGTTTTCCAATACCACTTGTTGAACAGGCTGTCTTTCCTCCAACATATGCTTTTGGAGCCTTTGTCAAAGATCTCATAGTTGAATGTGACTGGGAAAATTTCTGTATCGCTTATTCTGTTCCATTGATCCATGTGTCTGTTTTTGTTCCAGTACCATGCCATTTTTATCACTATTGCCCAAAAGATATTCTGGGGAAGAACTTTTCTCAATTCCCACAATGGCCCTGTGAAATAAAAATGATCATGCCCATGTTACAGACAAGTGAGCAGTTTTAAAGATGTTTAATGGCTTGTCCAGGGTGACAAAGACCACAGTGGGACAACCAGGACTGTAAATTCTGATCTGTGACTACAAACCAAAGCTTAGGCTTTTAAATCAAATCTTGTATTTGCCATTTCTGAAACATCTCAGGATTTAAAAAAATTTTTTTTTATTCAGGGAATTTTTTTGTACCTTCTCAGTACTGGAGAAGCTGCTATTTTTGCAAAGAAATTACCTCCCCACCCCCACCAACACACACGCCACCACAATTCCACCCTGAACTGACCTTTGAAACCCCTCTGGTCCCCAGATTTCTGATGACTCTTTCCCATGTTTTGTTCTCTCTCTTCCCTGAAATCCTTTAGGGCAGTGGTAGTGAACCTATGGCACGCATACCACAGCAGGCTGCTAGTATGGTTGAAAACTCTAAAATGTTCACCGTTACTGCTTTAGGGTAAGCCTTTATTTTATTCTTTGCTTGCCTAGCACCCAGCTTGGGCCAGTTGGAAGCCAGCAATATGTGAATGTTTGTTGGGTGAAAGAAAGGAGAGATGGAAAGGGTGAGGAAGAGGGAAGGCAGAGGAAGAGGGAGAGAAGGAAGTAAGGAGGGAGATATTCTGCACTGAGGGAACAGAGGGCCAAGACCCTTGTGGACAGGGACAGCGGTGGGGGAGGAATCAGGACAGGGACACACACAGAGCCCTCTTGTGTGGTGGTGTGGGGACAGCTCTGACCAGTTGTTCTTCTCGCTCTGGGTCTTGTTGTGGGGTAGAAGTAGGATGTATCCTGGCACCCAGCAGCTAGTCTGGTACCCAGCAAAGGCTTGATAAGGGTTGAATGAATGACAAATGACAATGGGGTATGAAAAGTAGGCTTGCTCTACAGATCCAAGTCCCAGTGGCTCCTTACCCAACCCTTCCCCTCTATTCCCCAGCATCTGTCTTGGTTCAGGCATTGCCTGTGTCCTCAAGCATCATTTCTCCTGAGGCTGCTGCTTGCATGAGCTTCTGCAAAAGGACCTGCCATGTCTCTCCTCTCCTGGTTTAACCAATCTAGTTGTTTACACGGTAAACTCAGTCTCCATGGTTCAGCGTAGGAGGCTCTTCCTGAGTGTGTAGTGATAAGAAGATGGATGGCCTGAAGGACCAGATTGCCTGGGCGAGAGTCCCATCTGCATTACTCGCTAGCCATTTGGCCTTGAGAAACTCACTTAACCTCTCTTTAACTATGTTGTCTCACTTGTAAAATGGGGAGGATAGCAGTAGTTACGTAATTGGGATGCTGTAAAGATTCAATGAGTTAGCACTTAGGAGAGTTCTGGGCTCACCCATGTTACTCATCAAGTATGTATTTCTCTAGCTGAATCCCTTACCATTCCTGCACCACCCCCGCCACCTCTTGTCACCCCATGTTGTCTCATGCCATCCCTTCCTGGAACACATGTCCCCACTACTGTCCCTGAAATTATCACAGTCATCCTTCAAATCTCAGCTCCCTCTGTGCCTGTGAAGGTGTTTCTGACTCTCCCAGGATGCACTGGGGGCTCTCTCCTGGGACTTAGGGTTGGGCATTTAGGCAATACTCTTCCTCTGCTGAAACTGCCTGCTAACAAGTCTGTGTGCCATCAGACTCCAGCCTCTTCCCAAGCTCTTTAGCCAACTCCCAATACAAATGACTCCTGGTGAAGATCCAATATTGTAGGGACATAAATTCTCCTAAAATTAATCTATAAATTCAGCAAAATCCCAATAAAAACTTAACAAGAGTTCTAAAAATATAATTTTACAAGCTAATTCTAAAAGTCATGTAGAAGGGGAAAAATGGAGAAGAATAGTCAAGCAAATTTTGCTACAGTTAGAAAAATGAGGAAGAAACAGCCCTTCTACAAACATGCACTTACTATAAAGTGATCAGTACAGAGTGGTTGTGTAAAAATGGATAATCAATGGAATAAAGTTTTTAAAAAAACTAGGTTTGTGGAATCAATGTGAAGGGGGCATTTTATGTCAGTAAAAAGGGACTGACTGTTCAAGAATGGTTTGGGAACAATGGTTTAGGAATGATAGAGTTTCCATTTGTGAAAAATTAAGTTAGTTATTATATTGGTGATGGCTAAAACGAGACTCCATCCTACATATTTCAATCAGAAAAGAGTTTATGGATGGTATATTCTATGATGTGAGTATGGTTGGTCCTCTCTGAAACTCATGTTGAAATTTACCCCTCTGGCAGTGTTGGGAGGCGGAGATTTTATGAGGTGATTAGGTCATTAGGAAACAATAACATATCTGGATTATTTATCAAGAGAGAGGGCTGCTATAAAGCAAAGCTGATCACTGTGTTTTCTCTCTTCAGCAAGGACCTGCTTCTCTTTCTGACTTCTACTGTGGCCTAAAGCAGCACGGGACCCTGACCAGCAGCCGAGGTGCTAACATCATGCTCAGGGATGTCTTTTCTTCACAAGTTACAATCTCAGGTATCCTGTTAGAGCAACAGAAAACATACAGTCTACACACAGCCAGAACTTTAGGGAGTGTTGAAGAGAGAGTGTTGAGGTTGAGCTTAGAGAACAACTTCCAAAGTCACAGTGCAGGCCTGAGCCACTGTGGGAGATGCTGATGCCTGGGTTGCAGTCTGCCGGCTGCCGGAGGGCAGGAAGTGGAGCCATGATACTGTTCCAAAATCCCACCACCCCGGCCTGGGTCTGTGCTGCCTTTGTCTCCACAGAACTCAAAGCCTCATGTGAGTTGGAACCACTTTAATCCTGTAGAAGCAGACACCATTATGAAGTCAATAGGACAAGAGATTTGCCAGGATAACGCATATAAAAGAAGTATAAAGAAGAGAAGTATTTAGAATAACCGAGAAAGCTCTCCAGTGGTGACATGGTTCTGATACCTGTGAAAGCAAGAGGAGAATGAAAGAGTGTTGGGTAGAAAAACACCTCAGTGGTTAAGTTCTGAGGAAATGCTTGACCACCATAAAGATTGCTCCCAGAGAAAGAAATAGGAAATGGGAAGAAATGGCAATGTAGTACTTCTAACTCCATGCTCCATCATGATGCTAAAGGTGTCTAAATGAAAAATCGCTATTGCATATAGAACCTTAGCTTCGAGGATATCTGCAATACAGGAAGATATACCAGATAGACATTGATATGACTATTCTTTTTTTTTTTATACCAGGCATTGAACTCATGACCTTTCACTTGCAGCCGGCAGACTGCAGTGGTTCCAACTCACTTGTGCCACTGAGTTAAATCACCGGCCCTGATATGAATACTGATTGGACAGTACATGGTATCTAACTGCCACAGACCCTTACCTCACACCATATTCAAAATAAATTTCATATGGATTAAATAGTCACAGGTAAAAGCAAACAAATCTTTGCAAGAATTGGAAGAAATGTAAGAAAACTCAGGGCATATTTACATAACCTTAGAGAAGGTAAGGCCTTTTTTTTTTTTTTTTTTTTTTTTGTGGTACTGGGGATTGAACTCACAACCTCCCACCTGCCAGGGCAGGCGCTTAAGCCACTGAGCCAAACTCCCAGCCCTGGTTTTTTGAGGCAGGGTCGCACTGTGTAGCCCAGGCCGGCCTCGAACTCACAACCCTCCTCCTACC
This sequence comes from Dasyprocta punctata, assembly GCA_004363535.1. Taxonomy (NCBI): domain Eukaryota; kingdom Metazoa; phylum Chordata; class Mammalia; order Rodentia; family Dasyproctidae; genus Dasyprocta; species Dasyprocta punctata. Next base: position 1,336 of record RJWM01016177.1, on the reverse strand, counting down.
TCAGCCTCCCGAGTGCTGGGATTAAAGGCATGTGCCACCACACCCGGCTTGGCCTTTTATAAAATGGCACAAAGTCTAGAAAGTATAAAGACATATTTTAAATTATTTTATTGACTTTCATGTTTTAAGAAAGTAGTTAATGTTGGCATGCTCAATGATAAGAAACTAGATGGTCTCCCTCTAAGATCAGGAATAAAAAATGGATTTTGTTTCTCGTTGGTCCTATTTATAGCCATTCTGAGAGCACTGGCTAATGCAGTAGGACAAGAAAAGGAAATAAAATGTATACAGAACAAGAAAGAGAAAATAGCACTTTTCATTTATTGATAACATGGTTATTTATGTAGAAAATTCCCACAAATCAATAAGAAACAATAAGAAGAAATAAAAAACATAGCAAGGCACAGGACACAAAGTTAACATGCAAATTCAATTATTTTTCTGTAAACCAACAACAATAAAATTTAACATTGAAAACACAACAGCATCTACGAGGTGGGGGGAGGGAGAATGAGACAGAGGAGTTGGAGGTTGGCTTAGGTATAAATCTAACAAAATATGTATAAGCTCTATATGAAGAAAACTACAACACTCTGTTGAAGGAAAACTCTATAAGCACAGTATTCCATGTTTATGGAAGGAAGATTCAATGGTGTCGAGACATCAGTTTTTCCCATTTGATGAATAAATTCAATGCAATAACAATCAGAATCCCACCAAATCATTTTGTGGATTTCAACAAACTGATTCTAACGTTTATGAGGAAAGTAAAAACCCTAGAATAACCAACACAATGCTGAAGAAGAACAAAGACGGGACTGACACTGACTGACTTTAAGATTGCCATAAGGATACAGTGATCAAGGCACCATCATATTGGTGAAAAAAGAAACAACAGACAAATAAGTTAATGGAATAGGAAAGAAAGCCTAGAAATAGACCCTCACAAATACAGTCACATAGCCTTTGACAAAGGAGTAAAGGTGATTCTATGCCTGCGAAAGACACTGTTATGAAAAGGGAAAGACAAGTTACAGCCTGGGAGAAAATCTTTTCAAAACACATATATGATTTAAAAATGTTTATCTAAAACATACAAATGAGTCTTAAAAGACTGGGGATGCAGATCAGCAGTAGAGCCCATGAAACAGCAGCCATGAAGGCCTGAGCGCCACCTTACTATCAAAATGACACTGTGCCAGTTTAAAAATAACACAAACATCTGAATAAACACCCAACCAAAAAAAGATACAGGGATCACAAATACGTGTTCAGAAAATACTCAGCATCATATGTCACTAGTCAATTGCAAATTGAATTAGTGATGGTACTAGTA